>JBBPBX010051271.1:0-24639 GCA_038048925.1 Garcialebias charrua | reverse complement strand
ATCGGGCACACGGAGCCAGCTGACAGTAGCCTCTGGAGCTCTCAGTTGTAAAATGGCGACCGGAAGTGGCGACCGGAAACGACCGGAAGTTGCGTAAATACGATAAATTTCTAATCAAAACGTAAAATTAATAATTATACTTTATTTATAAAGCCATTTAAAACAACCACAGCTGCAACAAAGTGCTATACACATGAAATTAATAACTTTTAAAACACACAAAAAAAAAAATTTTTTTTTTTTTTTTAATCATATTTTTATTAAATATGATAAAATCGTAAGTCTGAGTTGCCGTAGGTCGCAGGTGACGTAGGTCGAGGGTTTGCTGTATATATATATATATATATATATATATATATATATATATATATATATATATATATATATATATATATATATATATATATATATATATATATATATATATATATATATATAATATATATATATATATATATATATATATATATATATATATATATATATATATATATATATATATATATATATATATATATATATATATATATATATATATATATATATATATATATATATATATATATATATATATATATATATATATATATATATATATATATATATATATATATATATATATATATATATACAGGTGTTCCCCGATTTACGAACAAGTTCCGTTCCTACGCTCGTTCGTAACACAAAAATAGTCGTAAGTCGGAAAACACACGAGCCGCCACTTATACACGTACATGTACGGTACAAAACAGTTACCAAGTTACCAAGCACTTCGCCTATCCTAACACAGTACCCTACATAATTATCCAAAAACACGTACATTTGGAGACAAAATAAAAAGTTAATTTCTTACTTTGAGCTGGTCAAGCCTGTCTCCGTCTTTTTGCATGTTAGCTCGTTGTACGTCCGAGCTCTGCAGCTTCCAGCTGCTTCACGCGGTCCAAACTGTTTGTAACTGCATGTTAGCTCCATACATTTGGAGACATAAGTCAGAGTCAGAGTCAGAGTCAGAGAGTCTTTATTGTCATTTGCACCGCATGTGGTACATGAGATGAAAACGAGATTATGTACACGAGGTCCCAGTTACATCCAACAACAATGAAAGAGAAAAACAGTAATAACATCTAGAACTAACTAAGAAAAGCATCAACTAGTAATACACTAAGCCTAATATAGTGGGAATAAACAGCAGCACGAACATGAGTTTGTATGAGCAGATGGTCACAGATGAATACAGCAACAAGAAAACAGATCAGCATCAGCATGATGTGATATTTTGCAGTGTTTATTTTTTTATTTTATTTTTATTTATTCATGAGTCTAACAGCCTCAGGGTAGAAGCTGTTCCTCAGTCTAGTGGTTCTACATTTGATGCTCCTCAACCTCCGTCCTGAGGGGAGTGGGGCAAAGAGTGAGTGTGCTGGGTGAGTGAGGTCTTTCATGATGCAGGTGGCTCTTTTCCTGCATCTGGAGGTGTAAATGTCTGTGATGGTGGGGAGACTGACTCCAACAGACTTCTGTGCAGCCTTCACCACTCTCTGCAGAGCTTTCCTCTCTTCAACTGTGCAGCCTCCATGCCACACGTTGATGCTGGAGCACAGGATGCTCTCCACTGCACACCTGTAGAAGGAGGTGAGGACTGGGCTGCTCAGACCAGCTCGTCTCAGCCGTCTGAGGAAGTAGAGTCTCTGATGACCTTTCTTGATCAGGCTGGTGGTGTTGTTGCTCCAGCTGAGGTTATCATTCATGTGTACACCCAAGTATTTGTAGCTGGAGACCACTTCCACTGCAGACCCACCTATTTTCAGTGGGGCATGGTTGTGTTTGTTCCTTCTGAAGTCCACAATCATCTCCTTTGTCTTCTTCACATTCATGTGAAGATTGTTCTCTTTGCACCAGCTCTCCAGGTGTTCCACCTCCTGTCTGTAGCTGGACTCATCATTGTTTGTAATGCATCCCACCACCGCTGTATCATCTGCAAACTTAACAATATGACAGCCTGGAAGTGTGGCTGTACAATCATATGTGAGCAGAGTGAACAGAAGGGGGCTCAGCACACATCCCTGAGGAGAGCCAGTGCTAAGGGTTATGGTGGAGGAGGAGAAGTTGTGGATCTTCACGGACTGTGGTCTGTCTGTTAAGAAGTCTAGTACCCAGTTACAAATAGAGGGGCTTAGTCCAAGTGTAGATAGTTTGTCTATCAGAGTTTGGGGGATCATGGTGTTGAAGGCAGATGTGAAGTCCACAAAGAGCAGACGCACGTATGAGTCTTTCTGATCCAGGTGGGTGAGAGCAGTGTGGACCACGGAAGAAATGGCGTCCTCTGTTGATCGGTTCTCACGGTATGCGTATTGATGAGGGTCCTCATTGATGTTGACGGTTGCCTTGATGTGGGACATGACCAGTTTCTCAAAGCATTTAGCGACTATCGGGGTGAGGGCCACCGGTCTATAGTCATTCAGACCAGTCACTGTGGAGCTCTTTGGGACTGGGATGATGGTCGCGGTCTTCAGGCAGGTGGGAACTAACTCCAGTGCAAGTGAGGTGGTGAAGATGTCAGCCAGCACCTCACAGAGCTGGTCCGCACATTCCTTCAGAACTTTCCCTGGGATGTTGTCTGGTCCGGTTGCTTTATGAGGATTAATCTTTCTGAGACTGCCTCTCACTTCTGCTGCGGACACCCTGAGATGCTCTTCATCTGGTGATGAGGTGAGTCTGGTGCTAGCAGGTCTGTTTGGATCATCAAAACGTGCATAAAACTTATTGAGGGCATCAGGCAGAGATGGGTCCCTGGGGCATTGTTTGTTTTTGCCTTTGTAATCTGTTATGCATTTAATACCCTTCCACATGCTCCGTGGGTCTTGTGAGGTGAACTGTCCCTCGATCCTCTGTGCATACGTGGCCTTGGCCTTCTTAATGCCATCCTTCAGTTCATTCCTGCTTTTCCTCAGCTCCACTTTATCTCCTGACTTGAATGCAGTGTCTCTGGCTGCTAACAAGGCGTGAACTTCTCTATTTAACCAGGGTTTCCGGTTTGGGTAGGATTTCACATATTTTTTTATGGATACATTCTCAGAGCATGTACTGATGTAACCCAGGACTGAGGAAGCATACAGTTCCATGTCCACTGAACTTCCATCAGTAGCTGCTTCCCTGAAAACAGACCAGTTTGTCCTCTCAAAACAGTCTCTCAACAAGGGGGAACTATCTTGAGGCCAGATTGTTATTTGTCTTTGTTCCGGCTTGGACCGCCTGAGTGGAGGGAGTTCTCTTGGCGCCAGGATCAGAGACTCGTGGTCTGAAGCTCCGAGCGCTGGGCGTGTCTTCGCCGTGTATGCCCCCTTTACATTTGTAAAGACTTGGTCGAGTGTTTTATCTCCTCTCGTAGCTGCGAAGACGTTCTTATTGAAGGCTGGGAGGGACATCTGAAGATCAACGTGATTGACGTCCCCGCAAACAATGAAAAGCCCCTCAGGATATTTACACTGCAGCGAGGTGAGTAAGTCATGAATCTCTCCCTGGGCGTCATTAGCATTAGCATCAGGGGCTATGTAAATAACGCTGATTAGAATTACAGAATAGTCACGTGGCATGTAGTGCGGGCGACACCTAACTGTGATCAACTCCACGGCAGCTGAACAAGCTCTTTTTATCACAGCACAGTTCGTGCACCAATCTTTGTGTACGTAAATACAAACACCGCCACCTCGCGTTTTCCCCGTAGTCTCGATGCACCGGTCTGTTCTGAAAAATAGCCTTTCGTCCAGCTCGTAAACAGAGTCAGGAGTGTCTTCAGAAATCCACGTTTCCGTAAGACAAAGCACAGAACATCTTCTCATCTCCTCCGACGTGGTTACCCTCAAACGAAGTAGATCCATCTTGTTGTCGAGCGAGCGCACGTTAGACAGAAAAAGAGCCGGCATCGGGGGTTTACCGGTTTTAGCGTCTGCCCGCATTCTCGTCATAATTCCTGCACGACAACCTCTCTTCTTTTCACGAGAGCATCGCTTTCTTTTCTTTCCCCTGGATCGCATCTGTTTCCAGAAGGACGTTCTTAGCAGCTCCAATCTTCCGAGCTCTGATTTGAGTTCGTTGCTGATTTCAGCTGTGCCCTGTGGTAAATCCGCTCCGATTCTTAACAGTTCAGTTCGGCTGTAATTCACCCGCAAAAAACGCGCAGAGTCAGGTACAAAAACACTATTAAAATTACTAAAAACTAGAGATGATCCGGGAACTCGTGAAGCTGCGGCTGCACTGAGCGCGGCCATCTTGGAAAAAAAAATAATGAAGGTAAAAAGAGTTAATAACTTACTGGGAGCTGGTGAAGCCGTTTCTCCGCCTTAACATTTTAGCTCCCAGCCGCAGCAGACATCTCTGCCGCCCGTCAGCTTTGTCTCCCCGGTGGGGCTGGCGTTATCATGTTAGCTCTGGGTGCCACCAACCGCCAAGCCGTCCGCATTTTAGCTTGTAAGCTACGGGTCCGACTAACATCTGTGGCTGCCAGGCGGCGCATCGAGGCGAGCTCCCGGCCGCAGCAGGCATCTCCGTCACCCGTCGGCTCCTTCTCCCTGGTGGGGCTGGCGTTAGCATGTTAGCTCCGGGGGCCACCAACCGCCAAGCCGTCCGTCCGCGTTTTAGCTTGTTAGCTCTGGGTGCCAACAACATCCAGGCTGCCAATCCGTTCATCCGCCTGAGACGTCCACAGAGTTCACCGACCGTTTCCAGCTCATTTATCCGAGCGAAGCAATCTCTGATCGGACAGACGGTCTGTCCAAAGCCGGCTGTCAAAGATGGAGGTAACTGAAGCTGGCGGGCACTGCCGAAAACTGACAGACACTGCCGAAAACTGTCGGAAACTGTCGGAAACTGCCGGAAACTGCGTAAATCGGCTTAATAATAATAATAATAATAATAATACTTTATTTATAAAGCCATTTAAAACAACCGCAGCTGCAACAAAGTGCTGTACACATGAAATCAAAAACATTTAAACACATAAAATATATATATTTTTTATTAATATGATACATTCGTAACATCGGATTGCCGTAAGTCGAGACCGCCGTAAGTCGAGGACTACCTGTGTATATGTTTTTTTTTTGGTTTTTTGTTAGGAAAATATGCTTACTAATACTGTACTGTATTTATATTGCTTAAAAGTAAAGTTTCCTCAAATGATTGGGGTTGCTGGAGATAAATCTATGGGGGCCAAAGCCACCACTGGCCACACCCTGGATCTACCATTGCACCTGATGGAGGATAAAAATGTCTCCTTCCACTCTCTAGGATCTGTCACTGCACTGCCTCAGACAAGACAAACCTCCCTCTGTTCTTCTCCACAGTGTTATCTCCGCTCCAATACACCAAAAACTTACTTTCACTCCCTGTTAATAACAGTAAAAAAAAACAAAAAAACATTCATCTCCAAAACTACAAACATTTACTATTCAAACACCTTTGAGATGGAGGATATTGTCATACTGCTTGTTCATCTTTACATTTCTTATGTGCACTTGCACATAATTAAGATTTTTATGTAATGTCAAAATGTTTGTTAACTTTCAGATATGAAATCTTTAGTCCACCTTGGTCTTAAATTGACAAGCTGGTCAGATTTAGTCAAAGTCAAAGTCAAAGTCAACTTTATTGTCAAAACTGCAATATGTACAGGACATACACAGGATTGAAATTGTGTTTCTCTTAAAACTCCATTAAATTAAACTCCATTTAAACTCCATTTCTACAAATTTAAGTAATTCTAAACAACAGTTAGGTTAAAACTTGTTCATAACCTTTCCACGGAATCTCACTGCTGTTTTTCTGATCTATTTTTTTCAGGAAGGAAGCCATTTAAAAAGCAGTTGTTACTAGTGCTGTCAATCGCTAAAAAAATTGAATCAGATTAATCCCACTCTGGGGCTGCGATTAATCACGAGTAGCCACTATGCTTAACTTTGCAAGCGGAACAGATCGTGCAGTGACAGGCCACAATGCAACAGTGTAACGCACTGCTGTAAACCAGGTTACGCTTCTTCTTCTTCTTTTTAGTGAAGTGCGGATAGATACCAAATATCGATACTATTGATACAGAACATTTTCCTCTAGAATCGATTCTTGAATCAAACTATCGATACTTCAATACCTGGTGTCAGCAAATTATACAGAAGAATGGTGATAAAACAGCCTTGGTGAACTCTGAAAAAATATACTAGAAAAGATGGATAAAAATACAACATATCTTAAAAACACATCCCATTATTACTTAAAAGATATTTAATAATTTATTTTAATAGTTTTATGATTTGTCTTATTTTCTTATTTTTAGTGTTTGAAACACCATTTTCACATGTTTTGTATAATTGTGTCCTCTGTTATTTTCTGTTGTTGTATAAGCTCAGCTCTATTGTAAACGAGGCCAATACCTCAAAATACTCCTGTGTTTAAAATAGATTAAATACTTTGATGTCTTGCATTCTTTATGGTAGCTTTGATTTGAAATGCACTGCTTTTTTTTAGGTTTACCTGACACATTAGGCGTATTTGCACTAAGTACTAGTATTGTATCAGTATGGCCAATACTAGCCTGAATTCTACCCGGTATCGCATCAGACCAGAAATCCTGGTATGGAACAACGCTACAGTACTTCTTTTGAGTTTATTGGCAGTTAAAGTGCATTACTGCCCCCACTAGACTGGAAGGTGGATCTGGAGGTAACCCTCCGCAGGATAGAGGCCTTTACAGGTCAAAACACAGTAATATATGATTAATCTGCATTATGTAATATTCAAAGGTGGGCACCGCTAATTAAAAAATTAGTTCCACAATTTCTAAAACGCTTATTAATTTTTTTAGGTCCACAATTTCAAAAGCACAAATGTCTTATGAAAATTAGGGGAAGCTAATCTAATCCGCTATTTATATATTTCTATATTATATATATATATATATATATATATATATATATATATATATATATATATATATATATATATATATATATATATATTTATATATAGCCGGCAGCGTTATCAATATTTGCACTACACTGCCAACTGTAAAGTAACAAAAATGATCCTAAAAGGATGAAATTACAAAAATCAAAGGATTTATTTAATACTTTACGTACATATATTCTATTGGGCCACGAAATTAACAAAAAATAGAATGATCTTTTAATCCCTAAAACCACGTTTAAATCTCAAATACACGGGTGTGTCGCCACCGCATTTATACATAAAAGTAACCCAAAA
This sequence comes from Garcialebias charrua, assembly GCA_038048925.1. Classification (NCBI taxonomy): domain Eukaryota; kingdom Metazoa; phylum Chordata; class Actinopteri; order Cyprinodontiformes; family Rivulidae; genus Garcialebias; species Garcialebias charrua. The sequence goes on along the minus strand of JBBPBX010051271.1, from coordinate 17,388 downwards.
TACATGAAACTAACAACTCGCCGTCGAATGGTCGACACAAAACACACAATAAACTCCTCCGGCCACGTTAATTTGGCTTGAAACAGCGGTGTTATTTACGGATTTCATTAGTAACCCAGCACTACCGGTGTAACAGGCAGACACAGTTAGCGTCTATAGGTAGTCAACAGATTTAATGAAAAGTAACTAAAATACATAAAAATAACGACTCACCGTCGAATGGTCATCACAAAACACACAATAAAATCATCCGGCCACGTTAATTTGGCTTGAAACAGCGGGTTATTTACGGATTTATGAAGACACCGAGCGCAGCCAGCTACAGAATTAGCCCCTGAGTTCAACTATGACCCGGAAGTTGTCAAGATGGAATAGTCCATTTTTAGTAGGGGGATAAAGAAATCGACCGTTTTTTTTATTGCGTATTTAATGATCGTTTTCATCGTAACTATAATTATTTTTATGTTAAATGTACATTAACAAGCATGAGCAATGTTAGTGATGTAGGTGACTGCACGGGGCGAGGCGGGGCCGGGGCCACTGCTGAAATGGGACCCCCAGGCATTTACCTACATGGTAGAGCCCAGTCTGTTCTCAGCTCTGCCCCCCTCCCCCTCACACCCTTTCCTCCTCTGCTGTTTACGGTGGGGAAAAAGGTAAAAAACAAGCAGCATAAAAGCTTGTAAATAAGTTTATTGTTTTTTACTGATAGATAATTAGTTATTAGCGGTACTGCATTTTAAATAAAAATAGCATAAATCCGCTTATGAATTATAAAAGTTAGTCAATTCACAAAAACGCTGACAAAAAGTTTAGGTCCACTGTAAGCGGAATAGCGCTTTAGCGCTCTCTAGCGGTCTGTGCCCACCACTGGTAATATTAACGCGTTCATCTTTTGAGATCAATCGCGTGCGTTGACGCGTTAACATTGACAGCCCCAGTTGTTACATAAACGGAGCTGCAACGGTTGATTGTGGAAGTCGAAGAGGACGCTGTTGTCCTGACGAAGGCACTTATCGGTCGACACCAGCAACAACAGAAGCATCTACTGCTGCAGAAGTTGCACGATTAAAAGGAGCACCTTGCAGCTCCAAACCCAGGAAAGTCATAGAAGGAGGGGGTCATTAAAGTGAAAACCAGGAGCCACATGGGAGGCAGGATTTTAAATGACTCCCCTTGTAGCAAGACCATCCCAACAGAAGGACTAAACCTCACGCCGTCTCCCTCTATCCATCTCACTCTCTCGCTCGCAGAGATGCAATTAATTCAGACATAGCGCGTGCCAAGTGTGCAGAGATAGAGCGAGCGGGATGTGCCCTCGCACATGCCGGAGGGAGGACACTTCCCCATTCCCCAGAACAAATACAGGTTTGGGGCTTTTGGTCCTGCGCGTCGTGACTAAACCTCATCTCATCATTTCCACCTTGTCTCCTGGAGTTTTTTGGCACGAGTTCAATCCCTCTGCAGTCCTGACGGAGAAAAAAAACAAACTCATCTTTTTTTTTTTTTACTGCTGCAGTACCACCCAAACTTTTAGCAGACCCACAAGCCAGTCAATGGGAAAATAAAATAAAATAAAAACACTGCACTAACCCAGATTTTTACCCACAGAAGTGGAAACGTGTTTTATCGAACGCCTGTTTATAGGCCTCCTCCTGAAGTTGGTAACCCAGCTGTTGATATTTCTCAAGGCTGGATCGGAGGACTGCAGGTGGTAGAGCCAGGGGGGGTGGTTTGGATGTGTTGGAGTGTGCGTCACGTCATGGTACACAAAGCACGTACCATGCAAAGAGCAAGAGGGAGTGTAGCTCAGGGCCAGGGAGGCCATCGATACCAGGGAAATTGATCGCAATCAGCCAAGTTACAGAGACTGAGCAGGGATTGGCTAACGACCATCTTTCCTCTCCTCTTCCCTCATCTTCCTCCTCCGTATTACACTGCATTTCCTGGTGCAGTTTTCCTTTGGCCTGCACACGCTTTACCTCCAGTCCAGTTCATCATTAGTGTGTATTTCCAGGCACTGCGATGTATAATTGCTATAAATTCACTTGTCCTGTCCCGTTGTTTGTGTGTTTCTCTGTTCTGCTAAAGTGTGTCTGGTCACAGAGCTCAAAGGGAAACCATACAGGGAGAATTCTTCAGAATTGGTTGCATCCTTTCTGCTGTGGCTCGGCTGTAATTTCTCATTTGTAGACGGTGGCGTACCTGGCAGTGCATCTGGACCGATAGGAACGCTGTCCCCAATTATAGCATAACACCTAGCTGTATGGTTTCCATGGCTGCACGACGCATTTTCCCACAGGACGCACTGTGGAGAAACGAGTGTCTTATCAACCATCACCCTGGTAATAACACTCCCTGGAGCTTGTGCCGCATGTGTCAGACCTTAACGAGAACCCAGGGTGAAATCTTTCTCTCCCCCAGTCCAGCCACCGCCATTGATTTGGACTTAATCTGTTCCTACATGTCCGTGTCCGTGTCCGTGTGTGTGCGTGTGCGAGGTAGAGAAAGTCAAAAAGCTTGAGTAGATGTGTTTGTTGTCAAAAGGTGTGCCAGATTTAATAAATTAAAATATATTATATTTTATTATATTAAATTGTTCGGTCACACCCCAATAAAGGGACACTTCCTGGTTTTATGTGGGTATGCAGTAATTAGTGTACTACCTGCAGTAAACAACATTCAAAGTAATCTTTTTTGGAGAACCTTCATAACAGTTAAACCATTTCAGATATACTTTTTTTTAAGGATAGAAAGAAAAGAAAGACAGAAAGTAAGACTACAAAACACAACAATTATCCGCAAAAAGAGCACAAGGCAAACACACCCGATCGCCGTCCGCAATCCTGCAAAGTACATGACAGAACACAGCAACAAAACACATATGCATAAAAGACCCATAACCTTCATGAATTTGCAGTAGATTTCTATAAATATATATACCTATACCTACAAATATATACATACATACATACATATACATTCATATGCAGTCACATACCCATCTACATATCTACATATGATATCTACATATACATCCCTGCATCCATTTGTGTGTGGTTGTGAGCATGCATAAGTGAATAAGGCTTCTCTAATAGAACATTCAATAGCAACCGTGAAGCATCAGAGATCCGCCCCCCAAGACCCGAGGCAGACATAAGGGGGACCATAGCCCAAGACCCCAAGAAGGACCCCGAGAGCAGAGCCCCCAGGGCCACCCAAACAGGACAACCACTCACCCACCCCCCAGATCCGACCATAGGGGAGAACCGGAAGATCCCTACCAGCGACTACACACAATGACCCCCCAGGGCCAACAGCGACAAACTCACAGAACCCAGTCGGAACCCGCTGCACCGACATAGCCCCAGGCTCAGGCACCGGGGACGCCCACCCCTCAGGCCCAGGCTCGACAAGACCAGAGGACCCGAGCTCCACCAGGCAGCCACCAGGCCGAGCCGACCCACGCCCAAGCGCCCAACCCCTGACACTGAGGGCCCCAAGCGCGCCGGCAGGCAAGGGCACATCCATGGGGGCCATGTGGAAGGGGCGCGACACCAGCAGCCCCAGCTGTATCAAAGAGGGGGCAGTCTAACGCCAAAAATACACTACATGCGTTCCGGCTCCGCCCCGCTCCGGTCCGACCTCCGCAGCAAATACGCACCCATTATAATCAATGACAGAATTTACACTGGCTCCGCACGGCGGCGGCGAGCTGCGGAGAGCGGACGGCAGTCCGTCAAAATTAGAAATTTTTCTATTTCTGCCGGACGCCGGAGCTGTGCCGGAGTCAACTTTTGAAGATTACGTCGCACCAACAGGAAAAGGAACGAGCACAACTTCCGTATTTACAAAATAAAATCACCACGGGCGGACTTAATCCTAGCTCTATACGGATTTATTTGTACAAAAATGCTTTCAAACTATCATTTATGACTACGCCTACAAACGCAATACAATAAATAAATAAATAAATAAAGTATTTTATTCTGAAATGTAATACATCACTTCCTGTTGCTCAAACCATGTCCTGTCGCTCATTTACGAGAGAAGATCAAGGCAGCAGTCTCTACTGTTGTTCTCCTTCTTCCACCGAATGAATTGTTTTGTTCTGACTTACTTATTTATCACTTGATTTATCGCACGATCTCGCAATTCCCGCGCATGCGTCTCGGAGCGGCGCATCCAGGCGGACCTGAGCAGAGCGGAGGAAGTGGAAATTGGACTCGCTCAGCTGCGACCTGCGGAGCGGGGCGGAGCCGCGTGTAGTGTATTTTTGGCGTAAGTATTTTATACATATGTATTTTGTTGTTGTGTTCTGTCATGTTCTTTGCAGGTTTACAGACGGCGGTCGGGTGTGTTTGCCTTGTGCTTTCTTTGTGTATTTGTTATGTTTTGTGGTCTTACTTTCAGTCTTTTCTTTCTTTCTTTCTATCCTATTAAAACATTTTTTTTTAAATAAATAAATAAAACAAATCAGTAAATAATAAAAAAAATCATAATGGTGTGAAGAGGATGGCTATACGGTGAGAAGGGAGGCCATCTATAAAAGGGAAAAAAAAAGAAAAAATATATAAATAAATAATTTGTTTGCTGAAAATTATAGCAGAGATGTGTCTGAGCTGCACTTTTCCTTAATAAATGCACGTAGTGGTCAAATCAGCTGAATTAAAAAAATAGTTTCGCTACGTTGGCTCTGCGAAGCGTGCACGCGCAGCGAGCGGAAATGCTGCATTTCTTTAAAATTTAACAAGATAAACACCAAAAAATATATATTTGTTTGCTGACATTATAGTAAAGGTGTGTCTGAGCTGAGCTTTTCCTTAATAAATGCACGTAATAGTCAAATCAGCTGAATTTAAAAAATAGTTTTGCCACTTCGGTTCTGCAAAACATGCACGCGCAGTGAGCGGAAACGCTGCATTTCTTTAAAATTTTAGATAAACACCTTAAAAAATATGTTTGTTTGCTGACATTATAGTAAAGATGTGTCTCAGCTGAACTTTTCTTAATGAATGCACTTTGACGGTTAAAACATGGCTAAATGAAGCAGCCGAAATAAAGCTGCTTTAAAATTACTACACGCTCACCCGCCCATAATGATGACAGAAACACCTATTTATTAATTTATTTTTATTCAAACCCGTTGAATTCTTCATCCTCTGAGTTGCTGGTGAAGAGTTCTGTCAACTCCTGAGGTAACAGGTAGTTGATGCAGCTCAGAGCACTGCCTCCTCTTCCTCCTCCACATCCAGAAAACAACCTGCCTTCCTGAACCCCGACTGGATGGATTCTTTAGTGACTGAGGTCCACGCTTTATCAGTCAGAGTCAGAGAGTCTTTATTGTCATTTGCACCGCATGTGGTACATGTGATGAAAACGAGATTATGTACACGAGGTCCCAGTTACATCCAACAACAAATGCAAGAGAAAAACAGTAATAACATCTAGAATTAACTAAGAGAAACATCAACTAGTAATACACTAAGCTTAATATAGTGGGAATAAACAGCAGCACGAACATGAGTTTATCCATCCATCCGAGGACCTGCTGGACCGTCGAGTCGCCCGTCCTGTAGCCGTGAAGCTGTTGCTCTCCGTCCACCATCCACTCCTCCCAAAGGCTGGCACAGAGCTGCTTTGAAGCTTGGTCAAGCCTCCCAGGATGAAAGCAGGAATGGAGTTAAACACTTTAATTTTATCTTTAAATTGCAGCATGATGTGCACGCACACGCTGTCCATCCAGCAGGACTTTTTTGGATATGTATACAGTATATACAAACCGGATTCAAAAAAAGTTGGGACACTAAACAAATTGTGAATAAAAACTGAATGCAATGATGTGGAGGTGCCAACATCTAATATTTTATTCAGAATAGAACACAAATCACAGATCAAAAGTTTAAACTGAGAGAATGTATCATTTTAAGGGAAAAATATGTTGTTTCAAAATTTCATGGCATCAACAAATCCCAAAAAAGTTGGGACAAGTCCATTTTTACCACTGTGTGTCATCCCCCCTTCTTCTTCCAACACTCAACAGACGTCTGGGGACAGAGGAGACCAGTTTCTCAAGTTTAGAAATAGGAATGCTCTACATTCATGTCTAATACAGGCCTCTAACTGTTCAATCGTCTTGGGCCTTCTTTGTCGCACCTTCCTCTTTATGATGCACCAAATGTTCTCTATAGGTGAAACATCTGGACTGCAGGCTGGACATGTCAAGTCAAATGTATTTATATAGCACAGTTAGAACAGATAAACTGTTATCAAGGTGCTTAGTCAGTACCGGATCCTTCTCCTACGTAGCCATGATGTTGTGATTGCTGCAGAATGTGGTCTGGCATTATCTTGTTGAAAAATGCAGGGTCTTCCCTGAAAGAGATGACGTCTAGATGGAGCATATGTTGTTCTAGAACCTGAACATAGTTCTCTGCATTAATGGAGCCTTTCCAGACATGCAAGCTGCCCATGCCACAAGCGCTCATGCAACCCCATACCATCAGTGATGCAGGCTTCTGAACGGAGCGTTGATAACAACTTGGGCTATCCTTGTCCTCTCTGGTCCGGATGACATGGCGTCCCAGTGTTCCATAAAGAACTTCAAATCGTGACTCATCTGACACAGAACAGTCTTCCATTTTGACACACTCCATTTTAAATGACCCCTGGCCCAGTGCAAACGTCTGAGCTTGTTTAGAAATGGCTTCCTCTTTGCACTGTAGAGTTTCAGCTGGCACGGTGGATTGTGTTCACTGACAATGCTTTCTGGAAGTATTCCTGAGCACATTCTGTTATTTCCTTGACAGTGGCATTCCTGTTTGAGGTGCAGTGACGTTTAAGGGCCCGGAGATCACGAGCATCCAGTAGAGTTTTACGGCCTTGACCCTTACGCACAGTGATTGTTCCAGATTCTCTGAATCTTTTGATGATGTTATGCACGGTTGATGATGATAACGTAAAAGTCTTTGAGTACTGTATGATTTTAACCCCTTTGTGGTCCACCACGTTAGTGCTGGGCGTGCACGGTGGGTTAGGTAAAAGGTGGAGACTTCAGTGATTTTATCATATCTTTCTAAAACTGGTTTCATGGACATAAAATGTCAGTTTAGACTCGTTTATTTCTTCACCGCAACAAATTGAAGCTATCCAAATTCAGTTCCATTCAGATTTCGATTGCTGTTGAAGATGCTCAGATTTAGATTCTAGTTTAATTACAGTCATTTCAGTTCCTGTTCTGTTAGGACATGCTGGTGTTTGTGGGAAGGTGTGCCACTTCCTGTTTTCTCTGCTGGCAGCTGGGGTCATTTGTTTGCTCACAGAATCCTTTGATTTATGGGATTTATTTGACTTTCACACGTGCACAGTCTTTATGTACACCAAAGTTTATACTCAGTAATCCAGGTAAAAATGCAGCAATGTTCAGTGAGGTCATCTGGACGGTTTATTTTATCCATTATAGGAGTGTGCTGCTTGTTGGACTCAGTTTGTTTGGTGGCTCCTCAGATTGTAGAAGTCCTTTGGGTGAAGGACGGAACGTCCCAGCAAAAAAATAAACCGTCCAGACGATCTGACTGAACATTTTTTCTACTGTTACATTTTGTGCTTTAGGCACCTTTTGAATTTCAACACTTACTGATTTTTTTCCCTTTGCAGTTGGGTTTAGAGAGCCAGCCTTGCTCCGTGTTTCTCCTCAACCTCCTTGAGCAATGATGGTCTGTGTAATAAATGTAATCTTATGATAGCTTTGGAGGTGAGGCTGGCTGAATCTGAAACAGCCCTGTGACATTGCAAAGTCAACATCGACTGTTCAGAGTAAGCATAATGCTCTGACCTCAGTTCACCACCCGTTCACATCTCAAACCAATTCTACTCAATTCGCATCACACCCGCTGAGAAGCAGACTCTGGTAATTGGCAGCTCCATAGTCTGAAATGTGTTAGTAGGAACCACGGTCAAAAACAGGACCCTGGGTTGACAATAATTTGGATGACTAAAAATATTGACCAAATTCCTAGAAAATTGAGCAGTTCCAACCAAAGTAGGTTTTATACTGCCTCTCTGCATCAGACCAGGTTTCCCCAAAATATCTACATTGCCCAAGTTGTTTTTAGGACACCACCTAAACAGCCATCAGCTGAGCAATAACGTGGCAAAACATGTGGACAGGTTAGAGGGTATCCACCTTATTCTGGAAGAGTTTATGTGGGCTGCCATGACAGTTCTCTTCTTTTTTTTTTCTCTTCTTTTTTTTTTCCCACTATATTAGAGCTTAGTGTATTACTAGTTGATGTTTTTCTCAGTTAATCCTAGATGTTATTACTGTTTTTCTCTTGCATTTGTTGTTGGATGTAACTGGGACCCCGTGTACATAATCTCGTTTTCATCTCATGTACCACATGCGGTGCAAATGACAATAAAGACTCTCTGACTCTGACTCTCTGACTCTGACTTCTTGCGCCTAACAGTTGTATACTTCCGGCGGAAGTAAGCTACCGGTGTTATGCCAAGAAATGCATGCCTGCATACCAGTTAATTTTCTCTCGTTTTTTTTGGTTTGTGTTGGTTTGTGCTGGGTTAGAGGGTGTTACAACTGGGTAGATGTTTGGGCAAAGCGCAGTTCTCACTTAATCCCAAAAATAAGGAAACGTGAAGGATCTCCATCAGAGCTGACCGCAGCTCCTCCTCTGTCTGAGTCTGCTAGGATCTGCTCTCGAAGACATCGTGCTCCAATCACCTTTTGTCCGGTAAACAAAATATTCTATATAAATCATTTTGTGAAACAATGAGTATAACTGTCTGTGTGTTGGAGCAGTTTTTTTTTTTTTTTTCATGATTTATCGTCTACTGCTGTAGTTAGCTTAGCATGTCGCTACTTTACATGCTAACTTCCATATGGTAACACACAAAAAAGTGCTGGTTCTGGTCCGTGTTGAGCCTGGACTGTTTGTTGGCTCTGTGTTATTTTAGTTAAACCTTTATTTAGCTGGTTAGATATGATTGAGACAGTTTACACATCTTTTTTCCAAGATAGATCGAGTCAAAAATGACAGCAGCTCTCAAAACATGATCCGTCATTAAACCAGTTATTAAAGCACACTTAAAATAATGATGTGAATAAAATATGAGAAAAATGCACATGAAGCTAAAATTGTACTAAGATGTGAGTAAATATCTGTTAAAGCATTTACTTAACAAATCTGTCAGTAAATAATATAAATACATGTGTGTGTATGTGTATACTGTATACACTGTATATACAGTATATACATACATACTGTACATACATACTGTATATACTGTACTGTATATGCATGGTACACACACATTGTATTTAATATACATAATATTTGAACACTGCAACATTGTCAGACTAGAACTATCAGTTTGTTTTGATTTTAGGTCCCCTGTTACTCTCATGTGAAAGCAGTGGGATGATCTCTGTACAGAAAATATTCCATAACACAAGTTCATCTTTTGGGTATTACTACGTTTGTTCTATTGAATTATTTCTTTTTTCAGGAAGGTCTACACACAAGTCAAACACAGACTGGTCTCCTACACTGAAGTTGACAGACACACTTACTCTGAGAAAGTCAGCAGCAGAGGAACAGCAGGTAATGACACAAGCAACCGGCACAATAATTCAAAAATATTAAAGTAAATCTAAGATAAAATTACTGAAATCAATATAAAATTGAACATACACTGTCAAAGTCAACTTTATTGTCAAAACTGCAATATGTACAGGACATACACAGGATTGAAATTGCATTTCTCTCGGTCCCTCGGTGCAACAGTAACCATTTAAACACTAAAACACTGAAACATTTAATAAACATAAGCATAAAATGAAATAATAAAAGTGTAATACTGTCCTGAGTTTTTGCATAGTAGTTTTTGCATAGTAGTAGTATGAAAGTATGAAAAATATGCTGGTGAAAATTCCTGAGGGTCCTGAGGTTTTTGCATAGTAGTATAAAAGTGTAAAAAGTATATCTATAAAATAAAATGAAAGTTCTGGCATTGACATTTGTAATAGAGTGACAAAGCAGCATATGAAGTTTATGTACACAGTATATGTATGAGGTAGTTGATATTGGTATAGAGGTAAAGTGGCATATGCAATAAGGCTAGTAAAAAATAATATATATGTAACCCTCTGGTTTGAGTTCATATTTATTTTATTTAGTAGTGAATGAATGGATAAGTAAATGGTGTTTAATGTTTGTTTTATAGAACATGTAAACATACTGTGTTTGGAGTTTAATGTACTTTTAATATTGTTTGTTTTAATAACTGTTTGTAAAAGTAGTTTTGGAGTTTAATGTACTTTTAATACTGTTTGTTTTAATAACTGTTTGTAAAAGTAGTTTGGGATTTTATTTTGGAGGTGTGGGAGGGGCTTGTGCCAGCAGGTAGAGAACGGGAGAGGATAAAAGGAGGAACGCGAAGGTGAATGTTTTAGTTTTTTCCTCCCCTCGAAAGTGAAGGGACTGTCGTGGTGGAGACACTTGGCTGAACCGTTGTTTGAGCCGTTGAAGGGGGAGAGAAGGACTCCGGCCGAGCTGTGGAGGTTGGAGCTGCGTGGGTGGACAACCCCGCAGAAAACTGTCCGTGACGCCGCTAGTGGAGTGGCTATCGCTGCGGGACTTGTTGGACGGTTGGCGGCTAGCCAGCAGAGACAGCCGCCGAGGACTGGGTGAGCAACCCCGCAGAGAACTGTCCGTTACTCCGCCAGTTGAGGGGCGAGCGCTCACGTGACTCACCAACGGTTGGCAGCTTGCCAGCAGAGAACTGTCCGTTACTCTGCCAGTTGAGGGGCGAGCGCTCACGTGACTCACCAACGGTTGGCAGCTTGCCAGCAGAGAACTGTCCGTTACTCTGCCAGTTGAGGGGCGAGCGCTCACGTGACTCACCAACGGTTGGCGGCTCGCCAGCTGAGAGAGAGAGACGCGAGGACGGAAGCAGACGGAACGGCGAGACTGACCTCCAGGAGACGGAGGTTTTCAGGTGATCGGGGACATGGTTGAAGGGGGATGTTAGCGCAAGTGCACCAACATCAGGCCTGCAACGACCCAAACTATATTTTTTTAGTAGCCGGCATTAAGTTTCCTTTCTTTATTTAAAAAGGGGTTAAAAAGTATCATTTCATTTAATTGTAAAATAAAAAGAGTGGTCTGTTGTTTATTTAAATTGTTTATTAAACTGTTCATGTGTTTAAAGCATATGTTTATTCTTCTGTGTTATACTGGTTGTTTAAGATATAAATTCAGAGTTTACAGGTAGAGATACCACTGATATTAAATAACTCAGGTTAGCCACCCTCATTAATGCCAAAGACGCTAGGGGGCGCTACATAAAATGGAGGCATCGCTGGGATTAGTTTTTTTTTCTTTGTGAATTTAAGCAGCTTGTATAGCGGTAAGAATAACATAGGCAGTAAAACAGAGTAGTGAGTTTAATAGCCTGTCACAGTAAAAGTAGTGTTTGTAGTTAATCCTGCACGACCATGGAAAGAAATACTATTTATACAGAGATGGGGACTAGGCTAAGAGAATGGTGTCAGGGTGAATCATTGGACGAGACCCGTGCAGTTTTGGCTCTCGTTCCCCCAGGCGTTGAAGTAGACCAGATAGAAGAGACTTTACAAACAGTAAAAATTCTGGGTCGAGTCAGAGTGAGGGGCAGGATGTACAACCAGAAGCTGGGCCGGTTGATGGTTTTGTGTGAAAGTAGAGAACCAGTTGACCCAAGCAGAGTCCCAGCTGAAGTGCATCATGCTGCTACTGATCTCTGCTGGCCGATTTTTGCAGCAGCGCAGAGTCCAGCTTCTGATGGCGATCAACCGGAATCTGTCAAAACTTCGTGGGATGCTGTTGGACCTACCTGTTCAGTGGAGTCCATTATTCGTGCAGTGGGAGACGTTTTGGCCAAAGTAGAGAGACCAGGGAAAGAATACAGTGGATACCATCGCCTGCGTATATTCTCTGGCTCCCTACCCACACCACCAGGAGAAGAAACATTGGAGCAATGGTTGGAGCAGGCTCGTTGGATGGTGGATGAGAGCGAATGTTCAGCTAAAGAAAAGCGCAGACGCCTCATAGAATGTCTTCGGGGACCCGCTCTGGCGGTGGTGAAAGCCGTACATACAGCGGAGCCAGATGTCTCACCCTCCAAGTGTTTGGATGCCATCGAGAGTGCTTTTGGCACCGCTGAATCAGGTGAAGATCTGTATTTCAAGTTTCGACTACTGCAACAGGAGAAAGACGAAAAACTGTCAGACTTTCTAAGACGAGTGGAGCAGTCCCTCACCTTAATAGCTAGCAAAGGGGGGATGCAGGCCAGTCGGGTAGATGTGGCCCGGATAGAGCAACTATTAAGGGGGGCAGTATATTCCGACCTCATGTTGGTACAGCTAAAGTTGAGGGAGAGAAGGCAGAATCCTCCAAAGTTTTTAGAGTTATTAACAGAAGTTAGAGCGGAGGAAGAATATGCAGCAGCTAGGATTAAGCTTAGCTCATCTGTACAGCGGGTACAAGTTGCAGGCAGTCGTCAGACTGACATACAGTCTTTGAAAGCAGATATTAAAGAGTTGAAAACCATGTTTGCTGCTATGAAACACAGCACTAGGCACGAAACAGATAGTGACCGATTGACGGTTCGCGAGACACAGTGTCCTGTGATAGAAAGTAGTGAAGACTCAGAAATAGTAGCTTTAAAGAAACAAGTGGAAAGACTACAGCAGAAGATGTCAGCCCAAACGGCCCAATCTTTAGATATGTCAGCTAATATGTTGCAGGTGGAACCCAAAAGACTGGGTCCTGGTAAAACACAGGGTGTTAGGACTAACAGAGGTTCAGAGGACAGCATTTGTTACAGATGTGGTGACAATGGGCATTTTTCAAATAAATGCCAAAATGCTGAGAACCAGAGTAGAGTCATTCAGAAGCTTATCCAGTCTCTCAAAAGAGCAAAAGAGCAAATGGGGGGTGCCAGGCTTGGGGAAAGCTCGCACACAGACTGCACTGTCAAGAGAAGTGAGGCAATATCAGTAGGGAACAGGGCTATTCCAAAAGGACTGATAGGTCCCACGTCAACTGTATCTGTGAGGGTGAATGGTCATGCCTGCGATGCGGTACTGGATAGTGGCTCACAGGTTACCATTATCTTTGAGGAGTGGTATAAGAAGCATTTAGCTAATGTTCAGATCTTACCAGTGTCTGGGTTGGCTATTTGGGGATTAAGTGACACCAGTTATCCCTATCTGGGGTATATTCTGGTAGAAATTGAGTTCCCTGAAACTGTAGTCGGGACTAGGGAATCACTTTCTGTGTTGGCTTTGGTCTGCCCAGGTCCCAGGACTCCAGACCAGACCCCTGTTGTTCTGGGGACTAATGCTAGTTTATTTAAGAGGTTAGCCCAGCTTTGTAGCTCGGACATTGGGGTTGATCTAGCGCAGACACTAGGTATCCGGACCAAAACTTCAGAGCAGAAGGAACTTCAGACTACAGGTGAGGAAGAGGACCTGGGCTACGTGAGATGGATAGGGCCTGGCCCACTAACCATACCAGCTGACAGCGGCTGTCGGGCCGCCTGCCAGGTGAAACTGAGACGCCCATTGGACAGGGAAGTGCTGATGGTGGACATGTCACCCAGGGGCTCACTCCCTGCAGGGGTGCTTCTCCAACCGTTAGTCTTGCCAAGTTCAGAAGTGACTGTGGATAGTTTCCCAGTTTGTATGCACAACGAGTCCGGCCGGGAAGTAATTCTCCCAGTTGGCACTGTAGTGGGACAGTTATGCGCGGTTGATATGGTAACTGCGCCCCTGAAGACAAAACCTCAGTCCGAGGGGGTGTCCAACGAGTTCAACCCTCAACTCATTAACTTTGGTGGGTCACCTATCCCAGAGCCTTGGAAAGCTAGGCTGAGAAAAAAATTAGCAGATAGAGCCAGTGTGTTCTCTTTGCATGAATGGGATGTGGGGCTTGCTAAAGGGGTAGAGCATCATATTAGGTTGTCTGACGCTCGACCCTTTAGAGAACGGTCACGTAGACTGGCGCCTGCTGACATTGAGGATGTTCGAAAACATCTGCAGGACCTTCTGAGAGAGGGTATTATAAAGGAGTCACGCAGTCCATATGCGTCTCCAATAGTTGTGGCCCGAAAGAAGAACGGCAATGTCAGAATGTGCATTGACTATAGAACCTTGAATAGTCGTACCGTGCCCGATCAGTACACTACCCCTCGCATCGATGATGCGCTCGATTCCTTGACAGGGAGCCAGTGGTTTTCGGTACTTGACTTAAGGTCGGGTTATTACCAGGTCGCCATGGCAGAGGCAGATAAAGAAAAAACAGCTTTCATCTGCCCCCTGGGGTTCTATCAGTTTGAAAGGATGCCACAGGGAGTCACCGGGGCTCCTGCAACTTTCCAGAGGCTGATGGAGCGGGCTGTGGGGGATATGAATCTGCTTAAGGTATTGGTCTACCTGGATGATTTGATAGTTTTTGGGAGGACTCTGGAGGAGCACGAGGAACGGCTTCTACAGGTTCTAGACAGGCTTAGAGAGGTTGGGCTGAAGCTGTCCTTGGACAAGTGCCAGTTCTGCCAACCAAAAGTGAAGTATGTGGGACACATAGTATCGGCGGAGGGTGTAGCCACCGATCCTGAGAAAGTAAAGGCCGTAGCTAATTGGCCGCGGCCTACTGACCTGAAGTCCCTGAGGTCTTTCCTCGGGTTCTGTGGGTACTACCGCCGATTTGTCGCAAACTACTCCAGAATCATCAGACCCCTTACAGATCTCACAAAAGGGTATGGCCCAACTCAGAAGGGGAAGGGTAGGTCGAGAGAGGAGGCAAAAGGCTTCTTCAAAGAGGGCGAGCCATTTGGAGAACGGTGGAGCCATGCATGTACTGATGCTTTTCATCGCATCATAGGTTGCCTCACCAGCGCTCCTGTTCTCGCCTTCGCAGACCCTAACAAGCCGTATATATTGCATACGGACGCCAGCTTGAAGGGGCTGGGTGCAATATTATATCAAGAACACCCAGAGGGGCTCCGACCAGTGGCATTCGCAAGCCGTAGGGTAAGCGCTGCTGAGCAGCGTTATCCTGTGCACCAGCTAGAGTTTCTGGCTCTTAAATGGGCGATTGTGGACAAATTCCACGATTACTTGTATGGGGCCAAATTCACAGTGAGGACAGATAACAATCCCCTGACCTATGTGCTGACCACAGCAAAACTTAACGCCACAGGGCATCGTTGGCTAGCTGCATTAGCAACTTATGATTTTGACATCCAGTACCGGCCAGGTAGGACAAACACTGACGCAGATGTGTTGTCGAGGACCTTTGGGGCTGAAGGGGCGGGATGGGAGCATATATCTCCCATGGGTGTACGTTCCATCTGCATGGTTACAGTGGTCACCAAGCAGTCGGAAATGCCACCTAGGTATGTAGATCAGTTGGGTGCCTCTTCTCAGTGTATTCCTGACGTGTTTGCTTTCCCTACTCACCTGGATTTGGGTTCCTTAAAACAGTTATCTAGGGCTGAGATAGAGGAGGAACAGAGGAGGGATGAGGTCATTGGTAGGGTAAGGACAGCTGTACAGCAAGGGTCGTGGACGGACGACAAAGAAGTGAGCCCAGAGTTCAGGCTGTTCAAGAGGGAGAAAGACCGCCTTGTAATGGTGGATGGTCTGCTACATAGGCGGACACAGAGACAATCAGGGGGACATGGGACGCAGTTAGTCCTCCCAGCTGAGTTAAGAGAGACAGTTCTACGATCCCTTCATGATGACATGGGTCATCTAGGAGTGGAGCGACTGACAGATCTACTGAAGAAGCGCTTCTATTGGCCCAGGATGGCTTCGGACGCGGAGATGTACATCAAAGATTGTGGAGAATGCACTCTCAGGAAAACTCCAAGTAAGAGGATGGCTCCTTTGCACCAGATCACGAGCCGGGGGCCTATGGATTTGGTGTGCATCGACTTCCTCTCCATGGAGCCAGACTCTCGAGGAATCAGTAATGTGCTGGTCATTACTGATCATTTTACTCGTTATGCACAGGCCGTTCCTACACGGAACCAAAAGGCACTCACTGTCGCAAAAGCCTTGGTAGAGACTTATTTCGTGCACTATGGTCTGCCGGCCAGGATACATTCCGACCAAGGGAGAGATTTCGAAAGTCAACTGATTCGGGAACTGTTGAGGATGTTGGGGGTGCGGAAATCTCGGACCACTCCTTATCATCCACAAGGGGACCCCCAACCTGAAAGATTCAATCGGACATTGTTATCCATGTTGGCTACCTTGGGTAGTGAAAAGAAGGGGTCCTGGAGTCGTCATGTCCCGTATGTCGTCCATGCCTACAACAGTACTAGGTGTGATGCCACTGGATACTCACCTTATTTGCTGATGTTTGGACGGGAAGCTAGGTTGCCTGTTGACCTGTGTTTCGGCACATCGCCAGATGAGACGGGAGAAAACAACTATTCCCAATACGTCGACAGCCTAAAGAAAGATCTACAGAATGCTTATGACCTTGCCGGCAAGACTGCTGATAAAGCACATGAAAGGAATAAGCGAGCTTATGACCAACAAGTGTGCTTCCAGGCAATTAACCTTGGTGACAGGGTTCTTCTAAAAAACTTGGGACTGAAAGGGAAGAGAAAGCTAGAGAACCGGTGGAGTCCAAACCCTTATGTTGTGGTGGGAAAGTTGCCGGACCTCCCAGTCTACCGAGTGAAGCCAGAGAGAGGAAGTGGGGGTGTAAAAACTATACACCGCAATCACATTCTCCCTATCAGAAACTCTATGAGGTTGCCACAGGACCAAGAGCAAGAGAGAACACCTGCAAAGCCAAGAACACGACTCCAAGTAAAAGACACAAAGCGTCAATACAGTGGCGTAGCACCTACCATGGATCTGGACTTTTCTGATTCATGTTCTGAGTGGGAGTATGAAGCTGTTCGGGAATATTATGGTGAAGGTCAACCAAAGGACTTACCCACCCTGGGTGGTGTAGAACCCGAAGACGGGTCAAAGGAGGCTGATGAGAGAATGGATCAAGACCCATCTGCAGAGGTCATACCCTTCTCTGAGGACGAGAGTGCAAAGGAAACAGAGACTGATACTGAAGAGGAGACAGAGCTCTTAGCTGAAGAGAACCAAGTGGGAACTCTAGATGAGAACCTCGATGGTGCCCCATTGACTGTCTCTCTGGACTCTGACTCCGACCCAGGTTTAGAAGATGATGAGGTATCCTGTAGTGAGTCTAACCCCCAGCTCAGATCTCTTAAAAAGATGCCTGTGACCCTTAGAACTAGGCCCAGATCTGAGAGACAACGTAAACCAGTTATTCGTCTGACTTATGATGAGCCAGG
>JBBPBX010051270.1:0-24639 GCA_038048925.1 Garcialebias charrua | reverse complement strand
TATAGGCCGGTGCGACTTATACGTCGATTTTTCCAATATTTTGGTCATAATTTGACTTTGGTCAAAAACTCCAAAAATGGTGCAGTACCAGTTTCGGCCGCTATGGGCGCTAAGAAACCCTTTACAGTACCTACACTGTTGACATCTGCCTGGTCCAAAAATGGTGCAGTGACACAGAAGATGAAGACTTCAATGGTTTTGAATAAATAAATAAAAACCATAAAATAAATACAGTATCTGTTTCTGTCATCATTTTAAACTGAGACACGTTTTTTACTGTAATGTCAGCTAATAAAAATATATTTTTATGTGTTTATCTTTAAAGATAAATGATGAAAGACACAAAATATACAAAAATTATGTTCATTTATTAATGAAAAGTTCAACTAAGACACATCAAACAAAATACTGTAGTTTTTATGTGATAATCTTGTCAAAAGTCCTTCCAAACAATTTGGCAGCCAGTCCAAAATAATGTTAATTTATTAATGAAAAGTTCAACTAAGACACATCAAACAAAATACTGTAGTTTTTATGTGATAATCTTGTCAAAAGTCCTTCCAAACAATTTGGCAGCCAGTCCAAAATAATGTTCATTTATTAATGAAAAGTTCAACTAAGACACATCAAACAAAATACTGTAGTTTTTATGTGATAATCTTGTCAAAAGTCCTTCCAAACAATTTGGCAGCCAGTCCAAAATAATGTTCATTTATTAATGAAAAGTTCAACTAAGACACATCAAACAAAATACTGTAGTTTTTATGTGATAATCTTGTCAAAAGTCCTTCCAAACAATTTGGCAGCCAGTCCATTTTGGGCAAAACACCAGTTCACGTGAGGTGCGACCTATAGGCCGATGCGACTTATACGTTGATTTTTCCATTTAATTGGGCATAATTAGGTTGGTGCGACTTATACTCCGGTGCGACTTATACGCCGACGAATACGGTATACAATTATGACTATTTAGACAGTTTGTTAAAATTGTAACAACCGTAATTGTGCACTGTCTCTTTAAGACACTCTAGCATCACTGATGATGTCACGCATGCGCCTACCATCTCCCTGTAGAGAGCGTTGGAGAAACGTGCTGATGACACACACATGGACTAGCTCTCTATGGTAATAACGTTACGGGTTGTTTGGATGCTATTTTATTTTGTTTGTTTATATAACGGCCGTTCAACCGGGCTTGTAAGGTTGTTGAAGATGTTTGCTGATTAAAAGGACAACACTGTGGAATTCTCAGTACCAGTGTGGTTACTAATTTCCTCCTCTCCATCCATAATTTCAACCCAAAACGTTACAAATGGCGCCCGAACATTTTATCCCTGACCTCAGAAGACAGCATTTACCAGCTGACGATTAAACCGTTGTGGTTTCCTTGTGGACGTCCGCCGCCATACCTGCGGGAACAAACCAAACTATCCCAGACGCAGCTGACGGAGCTACGAACGGAATCAGCAACGTTGTTTTTGGAATATAATATGGTCCCCAGCCTCATCCCCTAACGGTGTTAACTTTGGATCAACTGCGCCAGCTTGACACGAGTCAGAGCATGCTTTATAATTGCTGAAAGTGCATGGGTGAGCAACAGAGTGAAACGGAAAGCCCCTCGCAGCAGCGGAGCAAAGCGGGAAAACCCCTCATCAGCTGAGCCTGAGAGCCACGCTAAAGAAAGAAAAAAAAACTGCCTCTTCTAAAACAGTCTTTGAAAGTCACGTTTTTCATGGAACTCAGCTCTGCAATGGATCAAACCTGCATGATTTTTAAATTCCTCTGAGAAGATACTGAACTGAAGCTGGGTATGGTGGAAAATAAAAAGAGAAAGACTGAACTGAAACTGTGAGTACTGCATTTAAAAAAATAAAAAGAGACTGAACTGAAGCCATTAGTATTGGAAAGAAAAAAAAAAGAGAGAGACTGAGCTGAAACTGTGCCTGGGTGTTAAAAAAAAAAGACTGTTGAAAGTATTTCCTTGCTACAAATTCTTGGGATTATTTTAATTATACAGCTTTGGGTTCAGATAAGTGTGCATTATGGCCACTCACCCTGACTTGACTGATCTGTGTGATGATATAGACTTCAGGTTGCTTCCAAATCAAAACATGACCAGACACAATACCTCTGACCTTGAACATAAAGTACAAAGTTTAAAAGCAGAAGTGGACATGCTTCAACAATGCCTGCATGATTCTTTGGATCTCCAGAAAAACATTTTGGAGCGTTGGACTCAACAAACAAAAACTGCCTCTAGAGTCCCAACTACTCAGGTTACCCAACCTTTCCCTCAAGCATCATCTACTCCATATGTGTCTAATCTGCACACCAGAAAAAAAGAGCAATACAACCCAGCACCCGACCACATTCGGTCCTCGAGGGGTTCACCTCAGACCGATTTGGATTCACTAGAGCTAATTAATACCACCAGAGTCCTCACTACCGCTTTACACCAAGCAAAACTACAACCCTCTGTGTTCACTAATGATGGTGGTGTCCATCCAGAAGAATGGCTACAATCTATCAAGGCTTATAAGACCTCATTGGACTTAACAGACACACAGATTCTCAAAGAACTGCCACATTTCCTAGCTAAGGAACCAAGGAAGTGGTTTAGCATCCTTAGATATCATGTATCTACTTGGACTGAATTCTGTGAACTTTTCAGAACTGTGTTCTTACCTACTGACAACCAGGAGAATATTATAAGAGGTATTTTAGACAGTTTTCAGCACCCCGAGGAACCTCTCCCCACGTTTGTGACCCATATGCTCAGTGAGTTCAAAAAACTAAGGAGCCCTCCATCCGAGCAAGAACAGATTGACCTTATCTGTAAACATGCAGTAGAGAAATACAGGGTGGCACTGTATGGAACACCTGTCAGATCAGTAATGGATTTGGTGCTGCGGGCCCATGAACTGCATTCTGTTCTCGGCACCAACCTGCGGCAGACGTCAAGAGTCCAAGGGAAAAATAGAACTGATGGTGGAACCTATTGCTTTAGATGTTCCATGCCTGGCGTTAGAGCTGTCATCGGGCCGGAAATCCACGGCCCTACCCTACCCGAGCCCTAAGTTTAATTACCCAAGCCCGAGGGAGCCCGCTGATTTCCTAGAAATCACCGCCCGACCCGACCCTACCCGATTAAAAAAAAAACAACAACAAAAAAAAAAAAACACTACGTTTATTTATTAAGCTTTTACTGCGTTCTCCCACTCAGCAAAAGAACTTGATGTTGTTCTTCTTTGTTTTGATGGAGGAGGAGGAGGTGTGAGCGCGCTGCTCGCAGTTTGCTGTTGAAGCTTCAGGAATGTCAGGAATGCGGCAACTTGTTCCGCCGCAGAGAGAGCAGTGTGCGGACGTGAGCGTGCACCTGACGCACGTCAGCTGGTGACATAATTTTGAGCTCGTTAAAGTTAGGCCACAGAAATAATGCAACTCTCTGCAAGTCGTGGATAATAATTTTGCGCTCCAGCACTTCTGCATGTCTGCGGCGCAGAAACACCTGCTGCGGAGAGTCTGTGTGAGGACTGGCAGTGTTGCTTCAGTTTCTCATTCCAGAGACAAACCAGGTTGGTGGGATATTTGTCACCCTCCAGTTCTCTCTGTGCACGGTAAAATGGTTCGAGAAATGTCACTAAAAAGTCCAGCATGTCGGGGGAGACGCTGTCAGGCGCGCGCTGCGCGCCTGCTCTCTGGCTGAGTTGCCAATTTAGTGGCTGCGCTCAGTGCGCTGCGGTTTTCACCATCTAAATTCACTCTATTAATTATTTCCTCATCAATAAACTTACTGCCTTATATTCTTTACAAGCAGATTAAAACAATTTTATATTGTGTGCATTTTTATTTAGTTTTGTTTGTGCTGTATGATTAAAAAAACCACATCAAAGCCCGAGCCCGACCCGCGGCCCGCCAATCAAACGCAAAAATATGGCCCGAGCCCGACCCGAAGTCGGGTAGGGCTCGGGTAGGGTCGGGCTCGGGCAAAGAAACGACACCTCTACCTGGCGTTACATCCTGCACATGCCCGAACTGTTCCACTGAGTACGAAGGAGCTCGACATTCCACGAGACCTATGAGAGAGCATCCACAAACTCCACCTGCGGAACCAGAAAGCGCTGACGCGACGAGAGAAACCAATCCTGCGGGTAGGAGACAGGGAAACTTCAGGGGGGGAGAGTTTTTCACAGGGCCAACCCTCCCCCCAGTCAGTAACTCCGCCCTCATTGCCTATGTCAAGCCCAAGTTCACCACCCATGCTCAATCATGTTGAAGATGGAACTTCACAATCACCTTGGAACACCCCTTTCAGAGTTAAAGTGAACTTCAAAGGAACAGCTCTGGAGGCCACATTAGACACAGGTGCGTCACTTTCAGCAGTAAATGCAGACTTGATTCCCGAAAAGACCCAAAACGTCTCGTTAAAGAATCAATGGCACTCCCCTCCCATAAGACTGGCCAACAACACGGACTGCAATCCGTTAGGAGTAACCTGGTTGACCATTGGATTTATGGGCAAGTCAATCTACCAACGATTTGTGATAGTACAAGACCTATCATCCCCCTTGGTCCTTGGGATGGACTTCATGACTCGCACGTCGTTAACAATTCATGTACCAACCAGAACAGTAATTATGGATAACAATCCCCCATTTCTGGATGAACCATGTGAAAGTGACTTTGTGGAGACTGACCTTGAGTGTGGGACGATGACTCTACAGAACACTCCAACACTATCACTTAACGAGAAAGTCGAAGAAGCTAACTTGAGTGCTACAGAAAAAGCAAGACTGTTGAAGTTGTTGGACAACTACAGTATTCTGTTTGATGGTCACCTAGGCCGCACTTCTCTGGCAGAACATGTCATTATCACTGGGGATGCAAAACCAATTAACCTACCACCTTACCGCTCCTCACCAGCAAAAAAACAAATCATTGAAGAACAAATACAAAAGATGCTGAAGGATGACATCATTGAACCAGCGTCTGGACCATGGGCGGCTCCCGTGGTCATTGTGAACAAACCCCCTCGTGAACCACGGTTTTGTGTTGACTTCCGAGGTCTAAATCAACTGACTGTGAAGGACTCTTACCCACTCCCACGAGTGGATGAATCATTGGACTTTTTGGCAAGAGGAAAGTTTCTGACAACATTAGACCTTGCTCGAGGTTACTGGCAAGTCCCCATCGCTGAACAAGCTAAATCAAAGACCGCATTCATCACGCATTCTGGCCTGTTTCAGTTCAAGGTCCTCCCTTTTGGCTTATGTAATGCCCCTGCGACTTTTCAACGACTCATGAACAATGTCCTGGCTGGCCTGATGTATAAGTCATGTACAGTGTATTTAGATGATATTGTTGTCGTATCACCAACTTTTGAGCAGCATCTACTTGACTTAGAGGAGGTCCTTAACAGGCTTAAATCTGCTAACCTCTCATTGAAACTGAGCAAATGTCAATTTTGCCTTACAGAACTCACCTTCCTCGGCTACCGAGTCACACCATCCGGTATTCACCCTGACCCCGACAAGGTAAGAGCCGTGACCGAATTTAAAGTACCAACCACGACAAAACAGGTGCGACAGTTCCTTGGCTTAACAAGCTACTATCGTCGCTTTGTACGGGACTATGCCAGCCACGCAGAGCCACTCTTCGCCCTCACAAAAAAAGATGTGCCGTTCGACTGGAACGACAGGTGCCAAGCAGCTGTCGACTTCCTAAAACAATCCATAACTTCAGCACCAGTACTGAAGTTTCCAGATTTTACGAGTCCCTTCTTTATTCATACCGATGCATGTGATGCGGGACTTGGGGCAGCATTGATGCAGAAGGAGGAGAACGGACAAGATGTAGCTGTGGCTTTTGCTAGCCGCGCGCTACATAAGTCAGAAAAGCCCTATTCAACGCCAGAAAAAGAATGTCTGGCTGTTATCTGGGCATTGGAACACTTCCGACCTTATGTTGAAGGTCTACATGTAACTATTTTCACTGACCACAGCAGTCTCAAATGGTTGATGTCTCGACCCAATCCCTCTGGTAGACTTGCCAGATGGTCACTTCGCCTTCAGGACTTTGACTTCAGCATCATCCACAAACCTGGAGAACGTAATAAAGTGCCTGATGCCCTTTCACGTAATCCCCTCCCAGATGTGGATGCACCAATAGATCTTCTTCCTTCCTATGCCACGATTGGAAGCATGGATCTTCGTGCTCTGCCTCCTGTAATTGTGTCAGACCGTCCTCATGTTCGCCAGCTACAACTGGAGGACCCAGTCACAAGCACCTTGCTCCAGCAACTCGAAAACGACCAACCGAGGGAAGAGTATAACCAAGATCTGCAAAACTACACTGTGCAAGATGGACTATTATATTTTATGGATCCAAAAACAAAGTGTGGTCTTCACCCACTTAAGCAGATTAAACTTTTTGCCCCAACTGCACTCCGTAGTTATTTGCTCAAGTATTATCATGATCACCCTACAGCTGGACACCTGGGCATCGCAAAAACTCTGGCACGCTTGCGTCTCAGATTCTTCTGGCCAAACATGAACACTGACGTAAAGAAATATGTAATGTCATGTGGGGCATGCCAAGTCACTAAACCTACCCAAAGAAAACCAGCAGGCCTAATGGTCCCAATCCAACCACAAAGACCGTGGGAGTACACAGGTGTGGACTACATTGGCCCACTACCCCGCACACAAAGGGGAAATGCGTATATCCTTGTTTTTGTGGACTATTTCTCCAAATGGATTGAAGTGAACGCTGTGAGGGAAGCAACAGCTCAAGTTGCTGCTAATAAGTTCATCACTGACATATTTGCCAGACATGGTTCTCCGTCCTACCTTATTTCAGACAGGGGAACGCCTTTCATCAGTGAACTGTTTGAAAATGTTGTGGCGACACTTGGGACTGAGCACAGACTGACAACGGCTTACCATCCTCAAACCAATGCAACTCAACGGGTAAATCGCACATTGAAAACAGCTATTAGAGCATATATTGGGGACAAACACACTTCCTGGGACAAATATCTTCCTCAGATCTGTTTCGCACTACGTACAGCACCTCATGAGAGTACAGGCCTGAGCCCAGCAATGATGCTCTATGGACGAGAGTTGGACACCCCCTTGGACCTCATCACACAACCGTCGTGGGAAAGAATGGACGATCCTGAGACGTCTTGCTCAGATCACCTGAGGGCTTCGATCCAAGATGCTCATGACCATGCTAGTACGGTTCTAGCAGAAAGCCATACA
The DNA here is from genome assembly GCA_038048925.1 of Garcialebias charrua. NCBI lineage: Eukaryota > Metazoa > Chordata > Actinopteri > Cyprinodontiformes > Rivulidae > Garcialebias > Garcialebias charrua. Next base: position 17,377 of record JBBPBX010051270.1, on the reverse strand, counting down.
AGGCGAAAACATTACTACGACCTAAGAAGACGCCCGGTCTCTTTTAAAGTTGGAGATTTGGTCAGAGCAAAATCACACCCAAAGTCGGATGCATCATCTAACTTTTCAGCAAAACTGGCACCCCTTTTCACGGGTCCCTATCGTATCTACAAGAAGATGTCCGATGTGAACTATTGCCTAACCAATGTGGACACCGGAGAGAAAGCGGGAGTTTTCCATGTCGCAAACCTTCAACCATTCTACAACCATTGGGCCCCTTTTCCTTTGGACCCAGAGCTTGACAGTGAGGCCTTGGACGATGCAAGTGTCTCTGACGACGTCCCAACTGAAACTGATTTTGACTACACTGACTCTGTTTTACCCTTAGTAGACCAAAACACTGTCCAAGACACTGACACTACTTTGGTGACAGATGTTAACACTTCGCTCCCTACAGACAATGAGGGTGCTGTTGGTGTTTCCTATAACTTCAGACAAAGACATGTGCCGAGGGTCACCGCTGACTGGTCAGTCCATAGGTGGACCAACCCTTTTCATACCACCAGGTTAGACCTGAAGTGACCTTATTTGCATTTTATGTCACTCTGTGTTCATTGATGTTAGGTGACTATTACCTATGTTTTGTAAGAGCCATGTCTAAATGTTTTTCACGTATTATACTAGTAGTTCTGGCATTTAAAAAAAAAAAAAAGTGCAAAATAGGAATTCCAAGGTTGTAGTTGTCCGGACTGCCCTGTTTTCATTTCACGGTTGTCATCCAAACAAATGTTTATTTTGTTGGAAACTGTCATGTATGCCAGTTTTACAATATTGTGCTGCATATTCTCCGTTAAATTTTGTTAACAGCTTATCCATGTATGGAAGTTTGTTAATTACTGACTGCACCTTTGCTGTGTTCGGCTGAGGGCAGCCTTTTTTTCGGCGGGGGGGAATATGTAACAACCGTAATTGTGCACTGTCTCTTTAAGACACTCTAGTATCACTGATGATGTCACGCATGCGCCCACCGTCTCCCTGTAGAGAGCGTTGGAGAAACGTGCTGATGACACACACATGGACTAGCTCTCTATGGTAATAACGTTACGGGTTGTTTGGATGCTATTTTATTTTGTTCGTTTATATAACGGCCGTTCAACCGGGCTTGTAAGGTTGTTGAAGATGTTTGCTGATTAAAAGGACAACACTGTGGAATTCTCAGTACCAGTGTGGTTACTAATTTCCTCCTCTCCATCCATAATTTCAACCCAAAACGTTACAAAATGATAGAACATTTGTTAGACTTTATAACATAGATGTTATTTTAAACTTGAAATTAAAGGGTCCCGCCCAGTAGTTAAGGTAACTGACACTGGATATTTAACACAAGCTATAAAAACTGTTGTTATTTTGATTAAGTAAATGTTAAACTTCACTATTTTTTTTCTAGGTTAGTGAAGCTGGTGTTCATCGGCCTCCTGAACAGGAGGCCGATGAACACCAGCTTCACTAACCTAGAAAAAAAATAGTGAAGTTTAACATTTACTTAATCAAAATAACAACAGTTTTTATAGCTTGTGTTAAATATCCAGTGTCAGTTACCTTAACTACTGGGCGGGACCCTTTAATTTCAAGTTTAAAATAACATCTATGTTATAAAGTCTAACAAATGTTCTATCATTTTGTAACGTTTTGGGTTGAAATTATGGATGGAGAGGAGGAAATTAGTAACCACACTGGTACTGAGAATTCCACAGTGTTGTCCTTTTAATCAGCAAACATCTTCAACAACCTTACAAGCCCGGTTGAACGGCCGTTATATAAACAAACAAAATAAAATAGCATCCAAACAACCCGTAACGTTATTACCATAGAGAGCTAGTCCATGTGTGTGTCATCAGCACGTTTCTCCAACGCTCTCTACAGGGAGACGGTGGGCGCATGCGTGACATCATCAGTGATACTAGAGTGTCTTAAAGAGACAGTGCACAATTACGGTTGTTACATATTCCCCCCCGCCGAAAAAAAGGCTGCCCTCAGCCGAACACAGCAAAGGTGCAGTCAGTAATTAACAAACTTCCATACATGGATAAGCTGTTAACAAAATTTAACGGAGAATATGCAGCACAATATTGTAAAACTGGCATACATGACAGTTTCCAACAAAATAAACATTTGTTTGGATGACAACCGTGAAATGAAAACAGGGCAGTCCGGACAACTACAACCTTGGAATTCCTATTTTGCACTTTTTTTTTTTTAATGCCAGAACTACTAGTATAATACGTGAAAAACATTTAGACATGGCTCTTACAAAACATAGGTAATAGTCACCTAACATCAATGAACACAGAGTGACATAAAATGCAAATAAGGTCACTTCAGGTCTAACCTGGTGGTATGAAAAGGGTTGGTCCACCTATGGACTGACCAGTCAGCGGTGACCCTCGGCACATGTCTTTGTCTGAAGTTATAGGAAACACCAACAGCACCCTCATTGTCTGTAGGGAGCGAAGTGTTAACATCTGTCACCAAAGTAGTGTCAGTGTCTTGGACAGTGTTTTGGTCTACTAAGGGTAAAACAGAGTCAGTGTAGTCAAAATCAGTTTCAGTTGGGACGTCGTCAGAGACACTTGCATCGTCCAAGGCCTCACTGTCAAGCTCTGGGTCCAAAGGAAAAGGGGCCCAATGGTTGTAGAATGGTTGAAGGTTTGCGACATGGAAAACTCCCGCTTTCTCTCCGGTGTCCACATTGGTTAGGCAATAGTTCACATCGGACATCTTCTTGTAGATACGATAGGGACCCGTGAAAAGGGGTGCCAGTTTTGCTGAAAAGTTAGATGATGCATCCGACTTTGGGTGTGATTTTGCTCTGACCAAATCTCCAACTTTAAAAGAGACCGGGCGTCTTCTTAGGTCGTAGTAATGTTTTCGCCTTGTATGGCTTTCTGCTAGAACCGTACTAGCATGGTCATGAGCATCTTGGATCGAAGCCCTCAGGTGATCTGAGCAAGACGTCTCAGGATCGTCCATTCCTTCCCACGACGGTTGTGTGATGAGGTCCAAGGGGGTGTCCAACTCTCGTCCATAGAGCATCATTGCTGGGCTCAGGCCTGTACTCTCATGAGGTGCTGTACGTAGTGCGAAACAGATCTGAGGAAGATATTTGTCCCAGGAAGTGTGTTTGTCCCCAATATATGCTCTAATAGCTGTTTTCAATGTGCGATTTACCCGTTGAGTTGCATTGGTTTGAGGATGGTAAGCCGTTGTCAGTCTGTGCTCAGTCCCAAGTGTCGCCACAACATTTTCAAACAGTTCACTGATGAAAGGCGTTCCCCTGTCTGAAATAAGGTAGGACGGAGAACCATGTCTGGCAAATATGTCAGTGATGAACTTATTAGCAGCAACTTGAGCTGTTGCTTCCCTCACAGCGTTCACTTCAATCCATTTGGAGAAATAGTCCACAAAAACAAGGATATACGCATTTCCCCTTTGTGTGCGGGGTAGTGGGCCAATGTAGTCCACACCTGTGTACTCCCACGGTCTTTGTGGTTGGATTGGGACCATTAGGCCTGCTGGTTTTCTTTGGGTAGGTTTAGTGACTTGGCATGCCCCACATGACATTACATATTTCTTTACGTCAGTGTTCATGTTTGGCCAGAAGAATCTGAGACGCAAGCGTGCCAGAGTTTTTGCGATGCCCAGGTGTCCAGCTGTAGGGTGATCATGATAATACTTGAGCAAATAACTACGGAGTGCAGTTGGGGCAAAAAGTTTAATCTGCTTAAGTGGGTGAAGACCACACTTTGTTTTTGGATCCATAAAATATAATAGTCCATCTTGCACAGTGTAGTTTTGCAGATCTTGGTTATACTCTTCCCTCGGTTGGTCGTTTTCGAGTTGCTGGAGCAAGGTGCTTGTGACTGGGTCCTCCAGTTGTAGCTGGCGAACATGAGGACGGTCTGACACAATTACAGGAGGCAGAGCACGAAGATCCATGCTTCCAATCGTGGCATAGGAAGGAAGAAGATCTATTGGTGCATCCACATCTGGGAGGGGATTACGTGAAAGGGCATCAGGCACTTTATTACGTTCTCCAGGTTTGTGGATGATGCTGAAGTCAAAGTCCTGAAGGCGAAGTGACCATCTGGCAAGTCTACCAGAGGGATTGGGTCGAGACATCAACCATTTGAGACTGCTGTGGTCAGTGAAAATAGTTACATGTAGACCTTCAACATAAGGTCGGAAGTGTTCCAATGCCCAGATAACAGCCAGACATTCTTTTTCTGGCGTTGAATAGGGCTTTTCTGACTTATGTAGCGCGCGGCTAGCAAAAGCCACAGCTACATCTTGTCCGTTCTCCTCCTTCTGCATCAATGCTGCCCCAAGTCCCGCATCACATGCATCGGTATGAATAAAGAAGGGACTCGTAAAATCTGGAAACTTCAGTACTGGTGCTGAAGTTATGGATTGTTTTAGGAAGTCGACAGCTGCTTGGCACCTGTCGTTCCAGTCGAACGGCACATCTTTTTTTGTGAGGGCGAAGAGTGGCTCTGCGTGGCTGGCATAGTCCCGTACAAAGCGACGATAGTAGCTTGTTAAGCCAAGGAACTGTCGCACCTGTTTTGTCGTGGTTGGTACTTTAAATTCGGTCACGGCTCTTACCTTGTCGGGGTCAGGGTGAATACCGGATGGTGTGACTCGGTAGCCGAGGAAGGTGAGTTCTGTAAGGCAAAATTGACATTTGCTCAGTTTCAATGAGAGGTTAGCAGATTTAAGCCTGTTAAGGACCTCCTCTAAGTCAAGTAGATGCTGCTCAAAAGTTGGTGATACGACAACAATATCATCTAAATACACTGTACATGACTTATACATCAGGCCAGCCAGGACATTGTTCATGAGTCGTTGAAAAGTCGCAGGGGCATTACATAAGCCAAAAGGGAGGACCTTGAACTGAAACAGGCCAGAATGCGTGATGAATGCGGTCTTTGATTTAGCTTGTTCAGCGATGGGGACTTGCCAGTAACCTCGAGCAAGGTCTAATGTTGTCAGAAACTTTCCTCTTGCCAAAAAGTCCAATGATTCATCCACTCGTGGGAGTGGGTAAGAGTCCTTCACAGTCAGTTGATTTAGACCTCGGAAGTCAACACAAAACCGTGGTTCACGAGGGGGTTTGTTCACAATGACCACGGGAGCCGCCCATGGTCCAGACGCTGGTTCAATGATGTCATCCTTCAGCATCTTTTGTATTTGTTCTTCAATGATTTGTTTTTTTGCTGGTGAGGAGCGGTAAGGTGGTAGGTTAATTGGTTTTGCATCCCCAGTGATAATGACATGTTCTGCCAGAGAAGTGCGGCCTAGGTGACCATCAAACAGAATACTGTAGTTGTCCAACAACTTCAACAGTCTTGCTTTTTCTGTAGCACTCAAGTTAGCTTCTTCGACTTTCTCGTTAAGTGATAGTGTTGGAGTGTTCTGTAGAGTCATCGTCCCACACTCAAGGTCAGTCTCCACAAAGTCACTTTCACATGGTTCATCCAGAAATGGGGGATTGTTATCCATAATTACTGTTCTGGTTGGTACATGAATTGTTAACGACGTGCGAGTCATGAAGTCCATCCCAAGGACCAAGGGGGATGATAGGTCTTGTACTATCACAAATCGTTGGTAGATTGACTTGCCCATAAATCCAATGGTCAACCAGGTTACTCCTAACGGATTGCAGTCCGTGCTGTTGGCCAGTCTTATGGGAGGTGAGTGCCATTGATTCTTTAACGAGACGTTTTGGGTCTTTTCGGGAATCAAGTCTGCATTTACTGCTGAAAGTGACGCACCTGTGTCTAATGTGGCCTCCAGAGCTGTTCCTTTGAAGTTCACTTTAACTCTGAAAGGGGTGTTCCAAGGTGATTGTGAAGTTCCATCTTCAACATGATTGAGCATGGGTGGTGAACTTGGGCTTGACACAGGCAATGAGGGCGGAGTTACTGACTGGGGGGAGGGTTGGCCCTGTGAAAAACTCTCCCCCCCTGAAGTTTCCCTGTCTCCTACCCGCAGGATTGGTTTCTCTCGTCGCGTCAGCGCTTTCTGGTTCCGCAGGTGGAGTTTGTGGATGCTCTCTCATAGGTCTCGTGGAATGTCGAGCTCCTTCGTACTCAGTGGAACAGTTCGGGCATGTGCAGGATGTAACGCCAGGTAGAGGTGTCGTTTCTTTGCCCGAGCCCGACCCTACCCGAGCCCTACCCGACTTCGGGTCGGGCTCGGGCCATATTTTTGCGTTTGATTGGCGGGCCGCGGGTCGGGCTCGGGCTTTGATGTGGTTTTTTTAATCATACAGCACAAACAAAACTAAATAAAAATGCACACAATATAAAATTGTTTTAATCTGCTTGTAAAGAATATAAGGCAGTAAGTTTATTGATGAGGAAATAATTAATAGAGTGAATTTAGATGGTGAAAACCGCAGCGCACTGAGCGCAGCCACTAAAGCCAGAGAGCAGGCGCGCGGCGCGCGCCTGACAGCGTCTCCCCCGACATGCTGGACTTTTTAGTGACATTTCTCGAACCATTTTACCGTGCACAGAGAGAACTGGAGGGTGACAAATATCCCACCAACCTGGTTTGTCTCTGGAATGAGAAACTGAAGCAACACTGCCAGTCCTCACACAGACTCTCCGCAGCAGGTGTTTCTGCGCCGCAGACATGCAGAAGTGCTGGAGCGCAAAATTATTATCCACGACTTGCAGAGAGTTGCATTATTTCTGTGGCCTAACTTTAACGAGCTCAAAATTATGTCACCAGCTGACGTGCGTCAGGTGCACGCTCACGTCCGCACACTGCTCTCTGCGGCGGAACAAGTTGCCGCATTCCTGACATTCCTGAAGCTTCAACAGCAAACTGCGAGCAGCGCGCTCACACCTCCTCCTCCTCCATCAAAACAAAGAAGAACAACATCAAGTTCTTTTGCTGAGTGGGAGAACGCAGTAAAAGCTTAATAAATAAACGTAGTGTTTTTTTTTTTTTTGTTGTTGTTGTTTTTTTTTTTAATCGGGTAGGGTCGGGTCGGGCGGTGATTTCTAGGAAATCAGCGGGCTCCCTCGGGCTTGGGTAATTAAACTTAGGGCTCGGGTAGGGTAGGGCCGTGGATTTCCGGCCCGATGACAGCTCTAAGAGGGAGAGCGTTCCAGAGCCTCGGTGCCACCACCTGAAATGCTCTATCACCACGGGTTTTAAAATGGGTTCTAGGGACCGACAGCAGTAACTGATTAGAAGACCTCAGAGTTCTAGACTGACAAAGAGGCTTCAAAAGGTCCAAAATATATTTGGGAGTCTCACCATGGAGTGCTTTAAAAGTTAAAACCAAAATTTTAAAATGAACCCTAAAATATATTGGAAGCCAGTGGAGAGAGTACAGAACAGAAGTTTTATGATCTGTTCTGCGGGTTCCAGTCAAAAGTCTGGCTGGTAGAGAAGCCATGTTGGATTTACTTATCCCTACTAAAAGGCCGTTACAATAATCCAACCGAGAAGAAATAAAAGCACGGACAACCATTTCTAATTCTGTCTTAGATAAAATAGCTCGCAACTTTGAAATGTTCCTTAAATGATAAAAACAGTTGCGAACTAACAGTTTACAATGACTGTCCATTGACAGAGAGCTGTCAAAGAGAACACCCAGATGTCTAAGGTTGTTTTTATTCGAAGGATTTAAGAACCCAAGATGCTTCTTCATTTCCATGATTTTATCATCTGGAGCAGGGGTCTGCAACCTTTACGATAAAAAGAGCCGTTTTTCACCGTTGTTCACTACATTAAACGTGTCCAGAGCCGCAACAACCTGCTACAACTGTGGTTATCAACTGGTGGCCCATGGGCCACTTTGGGTTTGCTGGAGGGGATTTTGTGGCTAGTAAGGGTCACACTATAAAGCAAAATATATCTAATGCTTTTTAACATTTATTAAAGAAAAAGACCAGATTCTTGTAAAGGGGAAGTTTTCAGTGTTTATCTGTTTTTAAATTAAAAAAAATATATATAAACTATGCAGACAGTTCTTCATGAAAAGAAATAAAGCATCAAATTAAAGTATGTTTTACTCGTACTCTCCAGTGTTCACATATTTGTAAAAGAAATGGCATCAAATCTGTTTGAATTCATTCTTTTTTGTTGTTTGTACCACCATTAAAATTCAGTTTTATGTCAGTTTTAGCCAAAGCTTGAAAGAGCCACTAAAGAGGGAGCAAAGAGCCACATGTGGCTCCAGAGCCGCAGGTTGCAGACCCTTGATCTGGAGCAATGATAAGTGTTTCAGTCTTAGCAGCATTTAACTGCAAGTGGTTGTCATTAAGCCAAATTTTAATGTCAGATAAGCAGTTAAGGAGCCAAGATGGTGTAGTGGCAGGGCTTTTGACTTGGGACCCGAAGGACGCGGGTTCGCGCCCCGGCCACTACCCACCTTGGGGTGTCTATGAGTGCACACCTAATTCTCCAGCTCCCCGGGCGCTTTCGGGCTGCTCACTGCACCACCTGGTGGTGGTTGGGTTAAATGCAGAGACGAATTTTGTCTGTGTATGGGAAACATACGCAGATGACAGACAAAGACATTATAACATTATAATTATTATTACTGAGTTCAGTCAGGACCAGGTTCAGAACCGAGCCGAACCCGAAGAGTGTCAGAACTTTTAGAGACGAGCTTCAGACTGTGGGTTTGGTCTGAGTTAACATGTTGACCGTCCTGACGGTGCAGGCGTGTTTCAAGCAGAACCGTGATCAGAGAACACACAGTCACATAGTTCAATAAACCCAAAGTCAACACAAGGTCCAGAGTGTGGCCGAGTTCTGGTGCTGGACCCGACCCGGACTCAACAACACCAAGAGTCTAAAAGGTTCAGCAAGTCCCCGAGCACAGCACACGACAATAATAAAAACTCCATCATGAGATTCCAGCCAGCAGTCTGAGGAGTCCATGATAAGATCTGAGTTCTGAGTTCTGTAGAGACCGGGTCGCTCCGGCCCGACCCAAACGTTGACGTTTGTGTTGTTTACTCGTGAACTTCTCCTTAGAACCAGGAGCTGCAGGTTAAATGAAGGTTTCTTTTCTAATTCTCCTCCAGAACATTCAGCACAGGAAGTACGCCCGCTGGAAGGCCACCTACATCCACAACTGTCTGAAGAACGGCGAGGCCCCTCAGCCGGGGCCCCTGGCCATGGAGGGGGCCGAGGAAGCAGGTGGGGCCTCTGATACGGTTCTGAAAGGTTCTCACATCCCCGTCGGGCCAGGTCCTGAAACAACAACTGGCAAAGACCTCACGCCAGCTTCCTGTGTGTGTGTGTGTGTGTGTGTGAGGAGAGCTCATGCCTTCTGAACACAGTGATAAATTTATCTTAATATTTGGGTTTTGGGCTTTTTATAACGAGTCATTGAGCTGAACTTCAGCTTTTTATAACAAATCACTGAGCTGAACTTCAGCTATTTATAACGAATCACTGAGCTGAACTTCGGCTGTTTATAACGAATCACTGAGCTGAACTTTGGCTGTTTATAACGAGTCATTGAGCTGAACTTTGGCTGTTTATAACGAGCCATTGAGCTGAACTTCATTGAGCTGAACTTTGGCTTTTTATAACGAGCCATTGAGCTGAACTTTGGCTTTTTATAACGAGCCATTGAGCTGAACTTTGGCTGTTTATAACGAGCCATTGAGCTGAACTTCGTTGAGCTGAACTTCGGCTGTTTATAACGAGCCATTGAGCTGAACTTCGGATGTTTATAACGAGCCATTGAGCTGAACTTCATTGATCTGAACTTCGGCTGTTTATAACGAGCCATTGAGCTGAACTTCATTGAGCTGAACTTCGGCTTTTTATAACGAGCCATTGAGCTGAACTTTGGCTGTTTATAACGAGCCATTGAGCTGAACTTCATTGAGCTGAACTTCGGCTGTTTATAACGAATCACTGAGCTGAACTTTGGCTGTTTATAACGAGTCATTGAGCTGAACTTTGGCTGTTTATAACGAGCCATTGAGCTGAACTTTGGCTGTTATTAACAAGCCATTGAGCTGAACTTCATTGAGCTGAACTTCGGCTGTTTATAACAAGCCATTGAGCTGAACTTCATTGAGCTGAACTTTGGCTTTTTATAACGAGCCATTGAGCTGAACTTTGGCTGTTATTAACAAGCCATTGAGCTGAACTTCATTGGGCTGAACTTCGGCTGTTTATAACGAGCCATTGAGCTGAACTTCGGATGTTTATAACGAGCCATTGAGCTGAACTTCATTGAGCTGAACTTTGGCTGTTTATAACGAGCCATTGAGCTGAACTTCGGATGTTTATAACGAGCCATTGCGCTGAACTTCATTGAGCTGAACTTTGGCTTTTTATAACGAGCCATTGAGCTGAACTTTGGCTGTTATTAACAAGCCATTGAGCTGAACTTCATTGAGCTGAACTTCGGCTGTTTATAACGAGCCATTGAGCTGAACTTCGGATGTTTATAACGAGCCATTGAGCTGAACTTCATTGAGCTGAACTTCGGCTGTTTATAACAAGCCATTGAGCTGAACTTCATTGAGCTGAACTTTGGCTTTTTATAACGAGCCATTGAGCTGAACTTTGGCTGTTATTAACAAGCCATTGAGCTGAACTTCATTGAGCTGAACTTCGGCTGTTTATAACGAGCCATTGAGCTGAACTTCGGATGTTTATAACGAGCCATTGAGCTGAACTTCATTGAGCTGAACTTCGGCTGTTTATAATGAGCCATTGAGCTGAACTTCGGCTGTTTATAACGAGCCATTGAGCTGAACTTTGTTAGCTTTTCATTCATATCGAGCATAGATCAACTTTCATGCCCTGACCTTTGTGGCATTGAAAGTTTAGGAACCCTTCACTCACGTTTGTCTCATAAAATATAACCTTTAAAAGACTGAGTTTACTATAATAATAAAAAATAGCCGAACTTTAAAGTTCGTCATGTTCAGGAAAACTCAGGGGGGGAAAGCAGTACGCGACCAACACCATTTATGGTGGGGATTGCGTGCTGTTGACCTCAACTCGGGATGTTGTGAGTCGGTGGGCGGAATACTTCGAAGACCTCCTCAATCCTACTGGCACGTCTTCCACTGAGGAAGCGGAGCCTGGGGACTTTGGGTCGGGCTCTCCAATCTCTGGAGCTGAGGTCACCGAGGTGGTTAAAAAGCTCCGCGGTGGCAGGGCTCCAGGGGTGGATGAGATTCGCCCTGAGTTCCTTAGGGCTCTGGATGTTGTGGGGTTGTGTTGGCTTACGCGACTCTGCAATATCGCGTGGACATCGGGGGCAGTTCCCTTGGATTGGCAGACTGGGGTGGTGGTTCCCCTATTCAAAAAGGGGGACCGTAGGGTGTGTTCCAACTATAGGGGGATCACACTCTTAAGAATCAAGAATCAAGAATCAAGAAGGTTTATTAACATTGCATCAATTTTCACCAATTACAACGTAAATATGTAGTTGCAGCATCCAGAAGAGAGAATGAGTGCAAAAGCTGCAGCAAAACAAAGCACATAACATGTTTTATCAACACACGATATGTTTTATCAACACACGACATGTTTATTCAACACATGATATGCTCTTAGCGCGGCCAGGCCCAATCTGTCCCCAGATGAAGGTCAAAAGCAGGAAAAACAGGCAGAAACACTGGGATTCACAGCATTGATATTAAAAAAAGATGAATCACATTTTGTCTTCAAGACACCGCGTGATTCAGTAAAAACCATATCAGAGCACATTTAGTTACAATAACAAAGGAAATACGGCAGGCAAGGAGATTGGGTCTATGATTAATTTCAGACAAGCACAAAGTTCAGCAGATGTGCAGCTGGGTGTTATCTGAAGCTTCACAGAAATCTCTGGGGAGGGGGAGGGGGGGGGGCTCTTCAGCTCCTCACTCTGGGAGAATGGATTCCCACAGCCCGCTTTTCAAGGACATGTGCAGAAGCCAGATAATGTTCTTGTTTGTTATCCAAATAGACCACAGTGTTCTTTTCCACTGCCGCCTCCAAGTCTGTGGGTGCTGTTTCATGGCCGAAAGAAATCCAAATATGTGGTTCTGCTCTGCCCCGCTTCATGAACTTCCACCTGTCCCTTGATCGATCCGGGGTGGCTGCAAACAAGTCCCAAAACGGACAGCAGGTGCACGGTGGTCCACCACTGCACCAATCGTGCGATTGAGCTCATACAGCAGCTGGGATGAGGAGCTCACGGCCCGGTTCAGAGAATTTTGCTGATCAGGCAGTGCCGACAGCGCTCTGATAGCCGCCGAAGCCTCCCTCAGCTTCCGATAACAAACAACTCCGCTTACGCCAAAAAACAGAGCAGTTGCTACCAATAATCCAATAATCCACAAATCCTCCACGTCCTCCACACTCAGAACGGACAGACACATGGGCTGCCACTGACCCCACGAGTCCAGCACGTATCCAGCCGCGTGTGTGTCGGAGGGACAGACAGCTTCTCCTGGCACGGTCCGCTTCGTGGAAAAAATCTTATCCATTGAAGAAACAGCCCAATTGATTAATTCCATATTGGTTCGAGTGAGCGCTGAAGGGTCACAGACGAGACGAAAAGCAAGCAGGGAGTAGGAAAAACTTAGGGAGGGAAGAGCAGAAAGATATGCGACCTGCCTTGCCGAGTGCCGGAAGAAGAAGCCTCCCTGGTAAGGTCTATTCAGGGGTTCTGGAGAGGAGGGTCCGTCGGATAGTCGAACCTCGGATTCAGGAGGAGCAGTGTGGTTTTCGTGCTGGTCGTGGAACACTGGACCAGCTCTACACCCTCAACAGGGTCCTGGAGGGCGCGTGGGAGTTTGCCCAACCAGTTTACATGTGCTTTGTGGACTTGGAAAAGGCATTCGACCGCGTCCCTCGGGGGGTTCTGTGGGGGGTACTCCGGGAGTATGGGGTACCAGGCCCATTGATATGGGCTGTTAGGTCCCTGTACGACCGGTGTCAGAGCTTGGTCCGCATTGCCGGCAGTAAGTCAGGCTCGTTTCCAGTGAGAGTTGGACTCCGCCAAGGTTGCCCTTTGTCACCGATTCTGTTCATAACTTTTATGGACAGAATTTCTAGGCGCAGCCAAGGTGTTGAGAGGATCCGTTTTGGTGGCCTTAGAATCGCTTCTCTGTTTTTTGCAGATGATGTGGTCCTATTGGCTTCATCAGATCGTGATCTACAGCTTTCGCTGGAGCGGTTTGCAGCCGAGTGTGATGCGGCCGGGATGAGGATCAGTTCCTCCAAATCCGAGGCCATGGTCTTGAGCCGGAAAAGGGTAGCATGCCCTCTCCGGGTCGGGGATGAGGTCCTGCCCCAAGTGGAGGAGTTTAAGTATCTCGGGGTCTTGTTCACGAATGAGGGAAAACTGGAGCGTGAGATCGATAGGCGGATAGGTGCAGCATCCGCAGTGAAGCGGGCTCTGTACCGGTCTGTCGTGGTGAAGAGAGAGCTGAGTCGAAAGGCAAAGCTCTCAATTTACCGATCGATCTACGTTCCCACCCTCATCTATGGTCATGAGCTTTGGGTTGTGACCGAAAGAACGAGATCTCGGATACAAGCGGCTGAAATGAGTTTTCTCCGCAGGGTGTCTGGACTCTCCCTTAGAGATAGGGTGAGAAGCTCAGTCATCCGGGAGGGACTCGGAGTAGAGCCGCTGCTTCTCCACATCGAGAGGAGCCAGTTGAGGTGGCTCGGGCATCTGGTTAGGATGCCTCCTGGACGCCTCCCTGGTGAGGTGTTCCGGGCATGTCCCACCGGGAGGAGACCCAGAGGAAGACCCAGGACACGCTGGAGGGACTATGTTTCTCGGCTGGCCTGGGAACGCCTTGGGATTCCCCCAGAGGAGCTGCTCCATGTGGCTGGGGAGAGGGAAGTCTGGGCCTCCCTACTTAGGCTGCTACCCCCGCGACCCGACCCCGGATAAGCGGACGAAAATGGATGGATGGATGGATGTTCAGGAAAACGTAACAAGCTGAAAACTTTCTTCCAGATTCCAGAACTCTGTTTTAGTCTGACTTTGTAGAAAACTGACCGTGGGTCAGATCTGGTTCTTCAAGGCCTTCCAGCAGCTCTGACTCAAGAACCTGATTAAATATTAAGCTCCGCCCAGTTCCTGCTTCATCTTCCATCAACTCAAACTTTTCTGTGTCTGACCCACAGATTAACAGCAGGTCCAGCTGTAGTTCCTATAGTCCAGGTGTAGTTCCTATAGTCCAGCTGTAGTTCCTATAGTCCAGCTGTAGTTCTTATAGTCCGGCTGTAGTTCCTATAGTCCAGCTGTAGTTCCTATAGTCCAGCTGTAGTTCCTATAGTCCAGCTGTAGTTCCCATAGTCCAGGTGTAGTTCCTATGGTCCTGGTGTAGTTCCTATAGTCCAGCTGTAGTTCCTATGGTCCCACTGTAGTTCCTATAGTCCAGCTGTAGTTCCTATGGTCCAGCTGTAGTTCCTATGGTCCAGCTGTAGTTCCTATGGTCCAGCTGTAGTTCCTATGGTCCAGCTGTAGTTCCTATGGTCCAGCTGTAGTTCCTATGGTCCAGCTGTAGTTCCTATGGTCCATCTGTTGTTCCTATGGTTCAGCTGTAGTTCCTATGGTCCAGCTGTAGTTCCTATGGTCTAGGGGTAGTTCCTATGGTCCAGGGGTAGTTCCTATGGTCCAGCTGTAGTTCCTATGGTCCAGGGGTAGTTCCTATGGTCCAGCTGTAGTTCCTATAGTCCAGCTTTAGTTCCTATGGTCCAGGGGTAGTTCCTATGGTCTAGGGGTAGTTCCTATGGTCCAGCTGTAGTTCCTATGGTCCAGGGGTAGTTCCTATGGTCCAGCTGTAGTTCCTATGGTCCAGCTGTATTTCCTATGGTCCAGCTGTAGTTCCTATGGTCCAGGGGTAGTTCCTATATTCTAGCTGTAGTTCCTATGGTTCAGCTGTAGTTCCTATGGTCTAGCTGTAGTTCCTATGATCCAACTGTAGTTCCTATGGTCCAGCTGTAGTTCCAGTAGTTCAGCTGTAGTTTCTATGGTCCAGGTTGAGCTTCTATGGTCCAGATGTAGTTTCTATGGCCCAGCTGTAGTTCCTTGGGTCCAGCTGTAGTTCCTATGGTCTAGCTGTAGTTCCTATGATCCAACTGTAGTTCCTATCGTCCAGCTGTAGTTCCTATGGTCCAGCTGTAGTTCCTATGGTCCAGCTGTAGTTCCAGTGGTTCAGCTGTAGTTTCTATGGTGCAGGTTGAGCTTCTATGGTCCAGCAGATGTTCCTATGGTCCAGCTGTTGTCTCTATGGTCCAGGTGTTGTTCCTATGGTCAAAGTCTAGTTTCTATAGTCCAGGTGTAGTTTCTATGGTCCAGCTGTTGTTCCTATGGTCCAGCTGTTGTTCCTATGGTCCAGCTGTAGTTCCTATAGTCCAGCTGTAGTTCCTATGGTCCAGCTGTAGTTCCTATGGTCCAGGGGTAGTTCCTATATTCTAGCTGTAGTTCCTATGGTTCAGCTGTAGTTCCTATGGTCTAGCTGTAGTTCCTATGATCCAACTGTAGTTCCTATGGTCCAGCTGTAGTTCCAGTAGTTCAGCTGTAGTTTCTATGGTCCAGGTTGAGCTTCTATGGTCCAGATGTAGTTCCTATGGTCCAGCTGTAGTTCCTTGGGTCCAGCTGTAGTTCCTATGGTCTAGCTGTAGTTCCTATGATCCAACTGTAGTTCCTATGGTCCAGCTGTAGTTCCTATGGTCCAGCTGTAGTTCCTATGGTCCAGCTGTAGTTCCAGTGGTTCAGCTGTAGTTTCTATGGTCCAGGTTGAGCTTCTATGGTCCAGCAGTTGTTCCTATGGTCCAGCTGTTGTCTCTATGGTCCAGGTGTTGTTCCTATGGTCAAAGTCTAGTTTCTATAGTCCAGGTGTAGTTTCTATGGTCCAGCTGTTGTTCCTATGGTCCAGCTGTTGTTCCTATGGTCCAGCTGTAGTTCCTATAGTCCAGCTGTAGTTCCTATGGTTCAGCTGTAGTTTCTATGGTCCAGGTTGAGTTTCTATGGTCCAGGCTGAGCTTCTATGGTCCAGGTGTAGTTTCTATTATCCAACTGTAGTTTCTATGGTCCAGATGTAGTTCCTATGGTCCAGCTGTAGTTCCTATGGTCCAGCTGTAGTTCCTATGGTCCAGGTGGAATCCCTATGGTCCAGCTGTAGTTCCTATGGTCCAGCTGTAGTTCCTATGGTCCAGCTGTAGTTCCTATGGTCCAGCTGTAGTTCATATGGTCCAGCTGTAGTTCATATGGTCCAGGGGTATTCTATGGTCCAGGGGTAGCTCCTTTGTCCAGGGGTAGTTCCTTTGTCCAGGGGTAGTTCTTATAGTCCAGCTGTAGTTCCTATAGTCCAGGGGTAGCTCCTTTGTCCAGGGGTAGTTCCTTTGTCCAGGGGTAGTTCTTATAGTCCAGCTGTAGTTCCTATAGTCCAGCTGTAGTTCCTATGGTCCAGAGATAGTTCCTATGGTCCTGCTGTAGTTCCTATGGTCCAGCTGTAGTTCCTATAGTCCTGCTGTAGTTCCTATGGTCCAGCTCTAGTTCCTATGATCCAGCTGTAGTTCCTATGGTCCAGCTGTAGTTCCTATGGTCCAGCTGTAGTTCCTATGGTCCAGCTGTAGTTCCTATGGTCCAGCTGTAGTCCCTATGGTCCAGCTGTAGTTCCTATGGTCCAGCTGTAGTTCCTATGGTCCAGCTGTAGTTCCTATGGTCCAGCTGTATTTCATATGGTCCAGGGGTAGTTTCTATGGTTCAGGGGTATCTCCTATAGTCCAGGGGTAGTTCCTTTGGTCCAGGGGTAGTTCCTATAGTCCAGCTGTAGTTCCTATAGTCCAGCTGTAGTTCCTATGGTCCAGAGATAGTTCCTATGGTCCAGCTGTAGTTCCTATGGTCCAGCTGTAGTTCCTATAGTCCAGCTGTAGTTCTTATGGTCCAGCTCTAGTTGTTATGATCCAGCTGTAGTTCCTATGGTCCAGCTGTAGTTCCAATGGTTCAGCTGTAGTTTCTATGGTCCAGGTGGAGCTTCTATGGTCCAGCTTTAGTTCCTATGGTCCAGCTTTAGTTCCTATGGTCCAGCTGTAGTTCCTCCAGTCCAGATGTAGTTCCTATGGTCCAACTATAGTTCCTATTGTCCAGGAGTAGTTCCTATGGTTTAGGTGTAGTTTCTACGGTCCAGCTGTTGTTCCTATGGTCAAAGTCTAGTTTATGTCGTGGAGCTGTTGTTCCTATGGTGTAGTTCCTATGGTCCAGCTGTAGTTCCTATGGTCCAGCTGTAGTTCCAATGGTTCAGGTGTAGTTTCTATGGTCCAGGTTGCGCTTCTATGTTCCAAGTTGAGCTTCTATGGTCCAGGTTGAGCTACTATGGTCCAGCTTTAG
>JBBPBX010051269.1:4176-24640 GCA_038048925.1 Garcialebias charrua | reverse complement strand
GTAACAGCTGGAGAAGCAAGGGGACTATAGTTTTTTTCAGAGATTACTTTGTCTAACAACAGTCTGTCAGGAGATAGTGACAGAGTGAAGAAATATGTTAAAAATATATTTTTACAAAAGTTACAGACTGCAGCTTTAACGATTTAAAGAAAATGTGTCAGGAAAATGAGCAGCATCCAGGTGCTGACAGTGAAACCAAGTTAGATGAGCAATGATCACAAAGTGTGACCACATGTATTAAAGTCTGGGCACTTTGTTGGTCTGAATAATAATAATAATGAATTTAATTTATAACGCACTTTTCATTAACGAAAATCTCATTCTGAAGCATCCAGGCTTGTTGACACAACGTCAAAAAGAAAAGTGGGTCTGCTCCTTTTGGTTGGCCAGGACACAGCCCAGCTAGAAGTGAAGAGAGGTGAGACGGGTTTGTCTTCTTAACGGACGTTGGAACTATTTAGTGGCAGAGCAGGTGCCACCTTAAAACAGAGAGAGAGTACCTGGTACTGAGAGCATCTAGAGTCCCTGATAAATGTACAATTAAACTAAAAGAAATGTAAATTGCCTGCTGTGAACACACAGACATGTTCTAATCATGTTCAGCTGATTCACTGCTGTTAGCGGAGCACAGCGTTCAGGATGAGTGAGATGAAGCACAGTTTTTAAAATGATGTGCGATGGTCGCTTCATGTGCCGGTGTGGAAAAGATGTAGACCCAAAACATTAACAATGAACTCAAAAGAAGTTAATGTTTTCATAACTTCGTACATATATCAAACTGAAGGCCCGCGGGCCGAATATGGCCCGCAAGATGATATTTTGAAAGTAAAACATTTGTATTGCTTCTCATTACAGTTAAAAAACTGAGCATACTTTTTTCAGACTTCTCAAGACGGTCGGCCAACTTTAAATTTTTCCGCAATCGTAGATTTTGATTCAGAAAAGACAACAGAGCGTGTCAAACAAGACAGACGGAACTCTTATTGAGGAAGCAACAACCAACAAAAGATTTCAGGTATCTGGCTGGAGTTGATATTTTGTAACTGACAGCAATTCCCCCAGGTGGGACACTCGTCTCTTTGGGGATTTTTTTATTTATTTTTGTCAACTAGGGGGATTCGTGAGAGAAGTGGAGCGCTACGTCTAGGGTGGTATTGGATGAAGGACATTTCAATATGCAGGGCGCTCGGTTCTGTTGACAGGGCGGGGCGCCCTCCTTGGATAAGGGTAGGAGAAACACCCAGTGCCATATGACTTTGGACTTTTTTTTTTCATTATTGGAAATGACATCATTTTTATGCAACACAACAATGGGAGTTGTTCACAAAGCTGATTTGCTGATCTTAAACCCCCGCTGTTGCCTTTCAAATGAAAGAAACACATAAAATAAAAAGGAGCCAGCCTCTTTCTTCTTACCAATAAAGAGAACGACGAGAATTATGATCATGGTGAGAAACACCTTGTTCCAGAACCTCGCCATCCAGCTCCAGATGCGCAGGTTGAAAATACTCTGCCATCTGTAAAGAATGAATATTTAAAACCACTAACACAGGGAACACGTTACAGATTACCACAAGACTGCATTTCTTTTTACTAACTCACAGTACTGAACAGAATACTAGAAGACTTCCTGTTACCTTCTGGCAGAGATGAAGGGCAAACAGAGGATGACAATAACGCCCATCTCCACATAGAGGAAGAGTGCAACAGTAGTCCACTGCAAAGTCATCCTTATCCTCTGAAAACAGAGTAAAACACTTTTCTGACTAAACACACTTAAAATCACTTCACACAACGTTTAAGTCGTGTATGTTGCAAACAATAACTTTAGCATTCCTCCCTCTTCTTTGTTTAGAAGCTGATAACAAATATCGAACAGCTCGAAACCAACTTAGCGCTTTTCTCACAACACATGCCGACATTAATGCCCTTAATTCTCTGAAAAACACATTAGCTATTGCTCACAACGACTTAGGAATAAAGTTAATATCTGAATATCAAAACCGAGCATTTTTACTACAGTTCAACAGCTGTAAAGAAACGCTTCTTACTAGTAAATAATCGATACGCAAACTAGAGAGGAATGTCCGCACAAGACAAACTTTTGCAGCTTCCGGTTTCAGTGCTCTTAAGCGCCTCGTCTCTTCAGTTTCCGGTTTGATTTTTCACAATAAAATTTCATTGCCGCTATCAAATCATTCAATTGTAAGTACAGTACACTGTCATGCTTTTCCATAACTGTCAATAGTACCACTTTCTCATCAATATCATTCTATTTTAACTTTGTGTGCATCTTTTATCTGATATAGATTTTAATTTTAAGTTACCTTTATTTTGAATAGATCCTTTTTCTAGTCTTCCTGTTGAACATTCATTCATATGTCTAAACTGCTAGCAAAATAATACTAAAGCTTTAAGTAATGCATCGTATTTGTTGATTATTGTGTGATATGTTACTAAATTGATCTGTTGTTTTTGGTAGTTAATTGTTGTAAATTGTTTTTTTAAAAGGGGCAGACAATAAGAAATTTTCTTCTTTCTGCCACCTTTTATTTTATGTATTTTGATTTTTTTCACATATTTATGAAATTGTTTTTTTTTTTTCATTATCTTTTATGTTGTTTTTTTAATATGTAAAATGAAAAAAACTTTATAGTATATACTGCACACACGTATGGTATATATATACAGTATATATTTTTTTCTCCATGACAGGGGAGGCGTGGTCTCACTTGCCGCCCCTGACCGCACGTCACCGACACACACTATACAGTACTGTATATACACACACACACACGTTGTCTTCACAATGTGTCCAAAGATTACTTATAATTTTTTTGCTCAACAATAAAAATGTAATTTTACAAGCAAGCTTTTCATTTAAAAGCTCAGCTTATTAGAAGTCTTTTCCCCGAGACATTTTAAAATTTTGCTAATATTAATGTTTCAAATGTTTATTTACATACATACAACAACTTACCGGTAATTTATACATGCATTCTTGTTTTAAGCTGCAAAATGACAAGCATTTATTTCAGAAAGGGGAAAATGGGCAATAATGACAATCAATACAAACAGCTTTTTAAATTTTATTTGATAAAAAAAAAAACATCTTAAAAATAAAACTATGAAACTTCCATATGATTATGTCCCAAGATCCTGTAGCGTCCCGTATGTGCTTCTGAGGTATTCTACAACGCCTGAGGTGCTGGACAGAGAATTAAACAGCCTTTTCTCAGGCTGGGAGCTAACTCTCTCCAGCATGTAGATAAGATGGTGGTGAAAGCAGGTGAACGGAGTGCCAAGTTCTGTGGAAATGTCCACCCAGTCCCAAATACACTCTATAGGTGTGTCTTCGTATCCAGCAAACATGGCAGGGTTTGCAAGCAATCCTCGTGCAGCCATCACACCTGCAGAGCAAATCAAAACAACATTTTAAAAAAGAGCCACTGAATGTGAACTACTCGTCTGACAGGCCTTCAAGAGGGCAAACATACCATCGACACCAGTAAGCTGGTGAGTGGACTCCACATCACGAAGGTTCTTGATGTCCCCGTTGGCAATGACAGGAACAGACACGCTGTCTTTGATCGTCTTTATGGTGTCGTAATGAACCGGCTGGTGGCGTTCGTCCGTTGTCCGTCCGTGGACCGTGATCCATGAAACTCCAGCTGATTCAGCCTTCTGACACAGATCCACTGTCTGCCTCAAGTCTTTGTGAATCCTGTGAATGAAGTCGTTTAAATATGGATAACACAACTGATCCTAACAATGCCAGTCAACATGTTTGTAGAAAAAAAGATTCTTCAGTCCAAGTTTAAAAAAACAATAATAAAAAACAAGAGACCTATTGCGGCATTTCTGTCACTACAAATAAGTGTGTCATTATGACCTGCTGCCGAAAAGCGAAGGCAGGCAATAACATGTCTGTGTGTGCTCGTGCAGCTGTCTGTTAGCAAAATATCTCATGAACCACAGGACAAATGTTAATGAAATTGTCAGGTAATATTTCTTATATGTACATTTAGAACTGATTAAGTTTTGGAGCCTACCTAATTTAAATTAGTTGCCACACCTAATTGACTTTAGCCAACACAACTCAGTCAAGTTTACCGGTACATATATTGAGCTAAAATTTGGTGTGGTAGTAGCTAAGAGTCATAAAAAACACGCTCTTCGAGTGTGACATTGTGCATACCGTACTTTCCGGCTTGAAAGTCGCACCGCCCTATATGTCGCATGAGTCCAATTATGTCAGATAAAGTGAAAAAAAAAACATAAACGTGTCACAACGCTGTATACGTCGCATCTATTATGCGTCACTGCTGACGCGTCGCGTAGGTTACGCGTCAGCGGTGACAACTTGGAAATGTGGGCCTGTGTTTTGCCCAAAATTGATTGGCTGCAAAATGGCCACAGGAGCATGCACGGTAGGACTTTAACAAGATTAACACTTAAAAACAATTATTTGTTGGCTGAAAATTACAGCAAAGATGTGTCTGAGCTGAACTTTTCCTTA
The DNA here is from genome assembly GCA_038048925.1 of Garcialebias charrua. Classification (NCBI taxonomy): domain Eukaryota; kingdom Metazoa; phylum Chordata; class Actinopteri; order Cyprinodontiformes; family Rivulidae; genus Garcialebias; species Garcialebias charrua. The sequence continues at coordinate 20,121 of JBBPBX010051269.1, read as the reverse complement.
ATAAATGCACGTAATGTTCAAATCAGCTGAATTTAAAAAAAAAACAGTTTTGCTACGTCGGTGCTGCGAAGCGTGCACACGCAGCGAGCAAATACGCTTCATTTCTTTAAAATTTAACAAGATTAACACCTTAAAAATATGTGTTGGCTGACATTATAGCAAAAGTGTTTCTGAGCATAACTTTTCCTTTAAAAATTAACGTAATTGTCAAATCAGCTGAATTTAAATTGTTTCGCTTTGACGGTCTTCCAAACGTGTGCACGCGCTGCGAAAATAAATTATAAATAAATTCAATTTTAGCTCAAACATCTCTCCTAAAGCTAATCAGTCATAAATGTCCATTCAGTGATTACTTTCTGTAAGTTTCATCAAAATCTGTCTTGTGGTTCATGAGCTATTTTGCTAACAGTAAAACACTGAGCTAACAGTAGTTCAGACCTCCAGAGAGCAAGAGGCCGGGCTGCAACAGAGTGAGTCCGAGCAGAGGAGGCTACTGTCGGACACATGAGCTGGGAACGGTCGGTGAACCCTAGCGACCGAAAGTGGTACTGCTCCATTTTTTTCGTCAGAATGAATAGAAACGGTCATATCTCAGCCAAAAATTGGTCTAAAAATATGGGAAAATAATCCATAAATATGTCGCTTCGCCGTATAAGTTGCAGGACATGAAAATTAGTTTAAAAAAAAACTGCGACTTATAGGCCAGAAAATACGGTACATTTAGAACTGATTAAGTTTTGGAGCCAACCCAATTTAAAATAGTTGCTGCACCTAATTGACTTTAGCCAACACAGCTCAGTCAAGTTTACATACATTGAGATAACATTTGGTGTGGTAGTAGCTAAGAGTGATAAACAACACGTTCTTCGAGTGTGACATTGTGCATACTTGTGCATAATGTTCTTTTCAAGGTTAGAATAAAACAGCCACAAATGCGTCAGTTCTTGAGACGCTATAATTCTTTTGTCTTGAAGCTGTGAAGTGAAAGGTGGAGGGTGATATGCAGTCCTTCAAGGAAAATGGTTCAAGTCTTTACCTTATCTTGATGGAGGCCGTGTAGTTTGGATTCTCCACTTGGTTTCTGACACGTCTCACCATGTCTTTCACAAGTTCAGGTTTATTAATGAGACACGCACCGTACCCTTCTGACATAGCCCACCTGAAATCACATCGATCCGATGAAGCGTCAGAGACAAAACGAGCACAGCACACTAAAATGTTAGGACGTAGCGGACGTAGCGTGATTAGCAGCACCTTTGAGGACAGCCACAATTGAGGTCAACCCCGTCCGAGAAAGGTGCCACCACACAGGCTGCATCAGCCAGAGTCTGGGCATCATGGGCAGCAAACTGCACAATCAGGGGTCGATCGCCTGTTGACAAGCAGTAAAAAACACTTTCCCTCATCCTCTCATTTTCCAGAAGACTATGGCAGTGCAATCAATAACATGCACCTTTTTATTAAAGCTGTACTGAGATGTACTCACCTTTATTGGTGGTAAATTCACTGTCTCTGGCTTTGACAGATCGCATGAAGTCAGCTGCAATGATCATGGGGGTGAAGCAGACGTCACAGCTGTACTTCCGAACTAAAGTCCTAAACGCCAACCTGCAGGTGTATAAACAAATTATAATAACACGTAAACAAAATAAGGCGAGGTTATTCACATCAATAATATTCAAAGCACAGGCTTCTGTGGTTATATAAATATCTCGGGGTACACTTACTTTGAATAGCGAACCATCGGGGCACAGATTTTCACCACTTTCCCCTCTTCAAACACGTCCATGATGCTAGCGCTCATTCTTCCTACAACTCCTGTTAGCCTCAAGCTAACTGTCCCGCTATTCAGGAGAGGACTTTCTGTAAGCGGCCGGTTCCGTGGTTTGACATTTATTTAGGTTTTAGACTTCAGTAAACCTTGACATGCAGCAGAAATAGAAAGCAACAGATAAGAAGACAGTCGCTGCATCACCGCCAATCAGGCTATAAAAATACTGCTTCCGGTCACGTGACGCGACGGAAGAACGTGGCCTGAACCGCTGCGTCACACAACTTAAAGTTAAATTATTTTTATATTTTATCAAAACTATCCACCTCCTTACATATATATATTTAGTTGTAACACAATTTTATTTATTAAAAACAAGTAAATGGCTGTTCGAAGATCCGCCTACGTCTTGATAGCTTTAGTCAGTCAGAAAAAGTAAATTCAGCCAAAGAAATTTCTTTTAATCTAAAAAAGCTAAATCTGGTCACCAGACTTAGCTTTTTTTTTCTACCTGAATTATTGAGCATGCATCAGGGTAAATTTATTTTAAATTAATACATAAATGTTATCCAACCAAACACTTTATTCAGAAATACAAAGCTGATATTGAGGTGTTCTTTCTGTAAGCTTTATCCAGAATCATCTGTTCATCTTTTTTGGAAGTGAACATACTCAGTAAAGTTTTGGAAGGACATTGTTGCTCTAATATCCAATAATATCCAACCAGGTTTCCTTCTGTATTTTGAAAATGTTCTGTTTGGTATCCTAGATTTCAAGACGAAAGACTCCTCTCACATATTTATTATAAATTTGATCTCGTTTCTTGCCAAGTTCCACATCCATAAAGTAAAATAATGCATATAGGAAACCCTTTTCCCCCCTCTTTTTGTAATGGACAAAACTGTATCTTGACTCAATTACAGACTCGAACAGGCTATAAAAACAATATCTGTAATGAAGACAATTTAACTCTGTAACTCACATTTATTTATCTCTGTATTTTATTAAATAGTTTAATTCCTTTTCTTATTTTTTATGTGTTCAATGTTCTTGTGTGTATATCGATGTATTTAAAGTAAAGAAAGATTTGAGAGAAAAAAGTAAATTCAGCACTTTGATACTTTAATCACGGTTACGTACGTAAAAACAATTGATTAAAAATATGCTAAAAAGGTGGCTTCAATAATTATGGCTGACAAAGATTTATCATTAAAAGCCAAATGCAAGTCTTTTAATATGAAATCCAGCTTTTGTATTTTATTCCTTTTATGAATGTAATATTAATTAAATCAACGTAATTAGTAATTATTTGTTGTACTGTACCCAGTACATAAGCCTGTGAATTGCAATAGTTGTACTCTCATTCTGTCACCACAAGAGGACGTACACGTTGCACAAGTGGAAATAATTGTTAAGTACATTTCAAAGCAAATCATGCAACACAAACCAGATTGTCATCAATGCAAACGTGTTTCATACTTGACTAGCTAAATATTAAACACCCTCAGCACTAATGTTTTACTAATCTTATATAATCTGAGATGGAAGAGATGGACATCAAAAACCAGTCAAGATCCTTTGGTGCATGAACTGCTTTTACTTTCAAATGCAGGTAAATAATCCTAATTTCCCCACCCTTCACATATACAGTATTTAGGTATTTAGACAAAAAGCGTCAAATATAAAAAGGGACGAAGTCAAAAGGTACTGAAAAAGTGAACTTTATTTCAAACTGGCACAAAATTGGCGGTTAGTATCCAAGACAAACAGTTATAGAAAGGCATTACGGCCATCTTAGAAAATGTTACCACTGTGAAACAGCAAGTCTCAGACTTAAAAAAAAAAAAACATTTGGAAAAAAGAATAAATATAATTTTAGTCCAAGTCACAAAATGTGTAGCAGTGGAAGTAAGCCAGTGAAGCCACATCAGTAAACAGCAAACTCTAAAACCTTCATGTTAAAACAACCTGCTTGATCGAAGCTTACACAGTAAAAATAAAATGTCCACCATTGCAAAATACAAATTTTGAGGTGAAAAACAAAGGCTTGAGAAAAGGAGAAGAGCTTTGACGGTTTATGCTGCACACAATATCCTGTCATTAAAACGCACACAATATCCTGTCATTAAAACACACAAGTACTTTCAACGTCCTTTGCACAGTGTGGATACATTTTACTCTTTCCAAACTTGATAAATATAAACACACAAGCTAAAAGTGTAGTTATTAGTTCTCAGACCTAAAACAAAATAAGAAAACCTGCATTAAGTCAGATAAAGGGTTTGCATCTTAGAGCAAATTCCAATTGACAAACTGCTATCAGACTCAAAGATGGAAATGTCTCCTATTGGTCTTTATTATCTGTACACTTTAAAATGCCCTTAAAATCTCAAGCTTTGGATAAACTCATAGAATGGTTTCTGTCAACGGGAAATAAATACACTGAATTCCTTCCAGACCCAGTCTCATCTGCAGTGACAGCATCTTTCTGTCCACAGCTGGAAGCTACATAACTTAAGACAGCAGGCCAGGGGCCCAACCAAGCCTACATGTAAAGCTTTAAAAGCACAAACCTCTCAAAAAAAGATCCTTTTGCCTTTTGAATTACAAAGAATCCACGAGCTTCTCCTCCAGTCCACTGCTGAAGAGGAGGATGGCTGCAGCAACAGAGGGTGGGATGAAAAGGAAAGTTTCTGAAGCGTTTTAATGAGGCTGAAGGTGGACAGCTGGTTCATTTGTGATGAGCTGCTTCACTTCAGAGACGAGCACTTAGGTGGACTCTAAACAAACATGGGGAGGGGGGCGGGGTGGTTGGGGTAGAAGAAGCATTACTGATCCTACAGATGCTGCTGATGCATCTGGAGAGGAAAAACTGAAGCATTTTACCCTGAAGGAAAAAAAAAAGGTGAGCCGGAGTCGGCTTCAGTGCAACCTAAGAGGGGCACCAGTGCAGTGACTGTGGAAACGACCCTCCCCTCTCACTGAGGCAGCCTCCTGCCGCCGACCACCTTCAGCTCCACGCTTGACAGGAAGCGCCTGCTCAGCCGGCGGGAGTCGTAGCTCAGCTCCGTCATGTAGGCTTTGCTGGTTCTCTTGGGGTAGATGATGGCGGTGCTCTTGAAGCTGTGGGGGCGGAGGCGTGGCTCAAACTCCAGCTGAGTCTTGTAGTGACGCCAGGTGCTGTGGGGGACCGCCACGACGGTCTGCCTGCAGTGCTGGAGGCCCCGGCCCAACGGCTGCAGGTCCACGTTCTGGATGAAGTGACAATCCGAGTCATAGTTCACCAACGACGTGTATCTGCAAGAGAGGGAGCGTTTGTGAGCGGAACACACCCAAACTTGACATTCCTCTTTACATTTTGTTGTGGTCATCTCCAGGACAACTCAAGGATTCAAGGTTCTTTATTTGTCCTGATGCATGCTCAATAATCCAGGTAGAAACATCTAAAAAAAGAAAAGCTAAGTATGGTCCTCTGGACATTCAAAAAACAAAACAAAGCAAAAAAAAAATATTGTAGAAACGTTTCATCTTTCGTCCAAAAGACTTCCTCAGTCTGAGTTGCTGTATTCAGCTCAGTCTTATAAATAGCACCCTCTCACAGTGATCAACCAGTTTGCTGATGACAGCCGAAACCAGCTGCTCACATGATCAAGGAGGACCATCAGCCTAACGATGGATCGTCTTTCGTCCTTTCAGACGAAACGTTTCTACAATTTTTTTGCTTTGTTTTTTTGAATGTCCAGAGGACCAGACTTAGCTTTTTTAGATTCTTTATTTGTCGTTCACACCACATGTGGTACATGTGGTTAGGTCTGTCACAATAAATTTTGCAGGGGGATTAATTAGCTCAGAAATCATTGGGATAAACAATAATATTGTTTGAAATTTGACAATTAGTAATTTTTGTCAAATTTAAGAAGAAAGGTTGGTTAATTTCTTTTGAGTGTAGTACTGTACCATTTTTGACCACTGGATGGCAGTATAACACGGTTTGAACCGAAGGATGATGGGGAGGGAGCGAGCAGCGTTTATCTTTAAGAAAAATGGGAGGGAGATCCCTTGACGTGACATGGGCTGTCTCGTTCCCTTTTTTTTTCTTTCGGTTCTCATAATGGCGGATGCTCTGTGTGGTTTGAGCTCTTTATCGTAGCATTTTTCACACAAAGCTTTTAATAAAAATAATAAAAATAGTAAACAAATTCTCAACTTCTTTTTGCAGAGGAAAAACAACTTTACACGAAGGCACAGATTTCAACTGTGAATTTTGGAGCTTTGACGAGACAGTTTTTTTCACGAGGTCGGCCTCGTAACTTAGCTTCTCAGCTTAGCAGCTTTTAGCTGTCCAAAAATGTGATTTTGGACAGTTAAAACAGATTTTAAAAGAGAAAACAGAAAGGGAAGGGTCAATGAAGAACACCGGAGTTGAGCCTTTTGTCATCCAGTGTCTTCAGTAGAGCCGAGAGACACGAAGAAACGATAAAGCAGACAAATGAAAATGAGGTTGATAATTTTCATTTATCATGCAATTAATTGATCGCGACAGGCCTACATGTGGTGGAACAACATTGTGTGCACAAAGTCCCAGTTACATCAAACAAAAGCATTAAAATGTAAAAGATAAACAGTAATAAGATCTAAGGTATGTACTAAGAAAAACGCTAAATAAAAACACACAAAGAACTAGTAACATAAAAACAATAAGCCGAAATAGATCATCAGCAACATGTGAGTGGTTCTACACTTAATGCTCCTTAACCTCCTTCCTGAGAGGAGCAGAAAACTGTGCGCTGGGTGAGTGGGGTCCTTCATGATGCAGGTGGCCCTCTTCCTGCATCTGGAGGTGTAGATGTTTGTGATGGAGGGAACTCACCTCAGTTCCTTGGATGGTAATGGATCGAGAGCTATGCCTTCTCCAAAGGACAGTGGCTGTAGATGTGGTAAACTTCCAGCTGGTAGGACTGAAATCTGAAATACAATAATAATAATAATAATAATAATAATAATAATAATAATAATGAATTCAATTTATAACACACTTTTCATTAATGAAAATCTCAAAGTGCTATACAAAAACAATCCAAGTACTGTGCAGAGATCGTTCCATTTATTTATACTGTACATTTTTTCTTCCAAGGAGCCAGACAGTTTCTCGTGATCATTTAGAATAGTCTTGATTAGTTTGGTCAGATTTTGAGGAGCTTTAATATTTTCTTAACACTATGGCAGCATTTTCACCTCTTTTCAGTCCAGTCCCGACCATAAAAAAAAAACATTTAAGCCACTTAAATCTCTTCTTTGAGTCATTCAGGTGTAATGAAACAAAAAGGTATTCAAACCGTTTTAAACAAATATGTTGCAGCGCTCAGGGTAGGTTTTGTTGAGAACTCTCAGCTACTAGTGTTGTAGTACTCGGCACCGGTCTTGGCCTTGACACCAGTCTCAAGACCACTTTTTGATGGTCTTGGTCTGGACCGCATTTGGTCTCCGTCTTGTCTCAGTCATTGAGGACTCAGGATTTTATTTTAAGACCACAACTGTGGAAATATCACTAAATTGCCAGAATATTGTCCAGTTTATTCGTTAACATATTTGTTTTTATTGGAATCAAAACATACTCATTCAAATCCAAGTGATAGCATGACGCATTGCTAAATACATTTGTTACTGCCATCATGCCCACCCTTTTTCAGCCGCACGCGTCACTCCCCATGTAGCCAGATTGGGTGGTTTTCATTCTGATTTTGCTGGGAACTCTGGGAAGATTGTTGTTGGATTGTTGCGTTTTGCCACATATTGTTAAATTGCCTTGGCTTGTGCTGATGTGTGTTCATGTTCAAACAGTAAATAGAACAATATATTGATTGGGCAGATTTGTGTGATGTGGCAGTTTAACAGATTTTTGGGCTGGAAAACCTCAACTCTATCTGGCAACACTGGACTTCAAGAACATGAGAAGTGATTGGGTGCAGGAGAAGATGTCTGCCATATCATCAGTTATAAAATTCAGCTATTTAAATCACAAAGAATATACTTGTAACCAATATCCATTTATGTAACTTTTTAGGTGTACAGTATATCTACAACTTTATTGAAACTACTGTGCAACTACCGTATTTTCCGGAATATAGGTCGCAAGCTATTTAAATCACAAAGAATATACTTGTAACCAATATCCATTTATGTAACTTTTTTAGGTGTACAGTATATCTACAACTTTATTGAAACTACTGTGCAACTACCGTATTTTCTGGAATATAGGTCGCAGCTTTTTATCATTTTTGCATGCCCTGCGACCTATATTCAGGTGCGACCTATTTATAGCTTTTTATAAAATAAGCTGATTTGTAATTATTTATTAACAAAAATTAAACTGAGACACACTCTTACAATAATGTCAGCTAACAAAGATATTTTTAGGTGGTTCATTTCACAATTACGTTCATTTATTAAAGAAAAGTTCAGCTCAGACACATATTTGCTATAATTTTTATCAAACAAATAATTGTTTTTAAGTGTTAAATCTTCTTAAAAGCCTTGCTGTGCGTTCCTGTGGCAGACATTTGCAGCAGAGCTAAACACGGTCCACATTTTGACGTAGGTGCGACCTATATTCAGGTGCGACCTATATATGGATTTTTCCAAATGTTTGGCAATAATTGGACAATGCGACCTATACATGTATTCAGGTGCAACCTATATTCCGGAAAATACGGTATATGGTTATTGTTAGTGTTGAGTTTGGACTTATGAAGGTTGTTTCGTCACTGCAGTTTTTTTTAAAGACTTGGCATGTGATGAAACTGCTTCCAAGTTAACAGTTGTGTAATTTTATGTCTGATTTCCTCGTTGTGTAGCTTTGTGTGTTAACTGCTGCAAATAAGTACCGGTATTTGAACACCTGTGAAAATCAATGTTAATTTTTGGTACAGTAGCCTTGCAGTTAGAAGTCAAAGGTTTCCTGTAGTTTTTCACCAGGTGTACACACACTGCAGCAGAGATTTTGGCCCATTCCTCCATACAGATCTTCTCTAGATCAGCCAGGTTTCTGGGCTAATCGCTGAGAAACATGGAGTTTGAGCTCCCTCCAAAGATTTTCTATAGGGTTTAGGTCTCGAGACTGGCTAGCCACTCCAGAACCTTGATATGCTTCTTCCGGCGCCACTCCTTTGTTATCCTGGCTGTGTGCTTCGGGTCATTGTCGTGTTGGAAGACCCAGCCACGACCCATCTTTAATGCTCTAACTGAGGGAAGGAGGTTGTTCCCCAAAATCTCACAACACATGGCCCTGGTCATCCTCTCCTTAATACATTACAGTGCAGTCGTCCTGTCCCAAGTGCATAAAACACCCCCAAATCATGATGCTTCCATCCCATGCTTCACAGGGATGGTGTTTTTGGGATGGTACTCATCCTTCTTCATCCTCCAAACATGGCGAGTGGAATTAAGAACAGTTATTTTTTGGTCTCATCTGACCACATAACTTTCTCCCATGACTCCTCTGGATCATCCAAATGATCATGGGCAAACTTGAGACGAGCCTGGATGTGTACTGATTCAAGCAGGGGAACCTTCTGTGCCATGCATGATTTTAAACTATGACGTCTTAGTGTATTATCCACAGTAACCTTGGAAACAGTGGTGCCAGCTCTCTTCAGGTCATTGACCAGCTCCTCCCGTGTACTTCTGGGCTGATTCCTCACCTTTCTTAGGATCACTGATGCGCCACGAGGCGAGACCTTGCATGGAGCCCCAGTCCGAGGGAGATTGACAGTCATGTTTAGCTTCTTCCATTTTCTAATACCTGTAATTGCTCCAACAGTTGATCTTTTTTCACCAAGCTGCTTGGTAGTTGCACCCGTAGCCCTTTCCAGACTTGTTGAGGTCGTTTTGTCTCTGGTGACTTTGGACAGCTCTTTGGTCTTAGCCATGTTAGTAGTTGGAGTCTTACTGATTGTGTGGGGTGGACAGGTGTCTTTATGCAGCTAACCACCTCAAACAGGTGTTTCTAATTTAGAATAAGTGGAGTGGAGGTGGACTAACAGGTCTTTGAGGGCCAGAATTGTTGCTGATTGGCAGGTCTTCAAATACTTATTTGCAGCAGTAACACAGAAAAAACATTTGAAACAATCAATGTATTACAGTTAGAAAAATAAGTGGAATTATTCATTCTGTGATGTTGCTTGAAGGTTATCATTGGTTGAACAAACTGTGAAATAGGGGCAGATATAATAAGATTTCATCTTCTTTCTGCTCCCTTCATTTTATCCTACTATTCTTGTATCTGATGAAACTGTCTTGTATTGTTCTTTAAAATGAATGAATAAACATCAATCAATCAATCAATCATACGATTTCCAGATTTTATTCATTTTCTCACTGGACATGCGCCTAAGATGAAATTTTCAGACTCCTCCATGATTTCTAAGTGGGAGAACGTGCAAAGTTCGCAGGGTGTTCAAATACTTGTCTCCCTCACTGTAGATGCTGTTTGAATGGGTAAAAGAGGGCACAGCTGTAAAGCGGTTTAATCAGAAAAGGTGCAAGTATCTTCCGAACTGTGGTGGAAATATAGTTGTTCTTTTAAGTGTGTGTTATTAACCAGCCTCATGTTTCATACATGAACAGTATAAAGAGGAGACAACTCACCAGGGAGCCGCTTCCTTCGTCCTGTGACACCGGGCTCACCCTGCCGGTCTTGTGGGAGGTGGCGGGCTGCAGCCAGGCGCTGGGGCTCGGGGGGAGCCCCGAGTCCGGACTGTCCAGTCCCCGCTCAGTCCTGCTGCTGCTGCTGCAGCTCATACCCAGAGAGTCTCCTTCGCAAACATTTGGCAAGTTCAAACTCCCTACCATTTCTTGCAGCAACAACAAACAAAAAAAGTTGCAAAAGTCCAGCGAATTTTGAAAGCAGAGCGCACTTTCGTTCGTGGAGTTCCTCGTGGGGTGGGGCTGCAAATATAACGAGCCTGGGGGTGGTGAAAACTCAGCTGTTCACAAGTTTAAACACAAGCCGCGAACAGGCTGAAGCAGTGAGCTCCTCCGACGAGCAGCAACTCAAACCTTCTCCTCGCTGCAGCCTCCAACAGCGGACAGGACACGCCTCCAGGAAGTTCCCCGGCTCCTGATTGGTTGGGAGCTAATTGACAGCTGGAACTTTTCCAGACACTTATTTCAAATTAGGTTTTTCCTGCCATTGTTCAACAAGTAAAGCAACACACATCCTTTAGACTGAGTACAGAGATGACATGTGTGGAGATGTTTGGGAACTCATGGCACAAGTGTTGTACTAATAATACTAATACACTAATAATGGATTTTATTTGATCCACAGGACCTTGGAAAATGAGAGACGCTGAAATCACAATAAATAAACTAGATAAATTGCATTCAGTGAATGCTTATTGTTGAAGAACTAATGCTTATTGTTGAAGAACTAATGCTTATTGTTGAAGAACTTGCTGAAAACAGCTGAAATTAGCTAAAAAGATAAATAAAACATGCTGAAATGGAAGAACAAGCCAAAGTTAGCAGAAGCAGAAAGAAGGCATATTAGGTTTAAATAAGCAGAAATTAGCACAAACATTAAAGTAGCAACAAAAAAAAAGCTGAATATAGCAAAAAATGGCTGAAAAGTTACTGAAAAGACTGAAGGAAGCTTAAACTACTAGAATAATGTGGAAGGAGCTGAAATGAGCTAAAAACTGTTTAATTAGATGAAAAGGCTAAATTTAGCACAAAAACAGCTAAATAGTATAGCTGAGTAGAAAATGCTGAAATTAGCAGAACAAAGCTGAAAGTAGCGAAACATTAGGCTGAAAGTAGCAGAAATTACCACAAAAAAACTTGAATTTATCTGAAAAGAGCTGAAATGAGCTAAAATGCAACCAAAAGTAGCTGAAAAGGTAGAACAAGCTGAAATTAGCAGAAGAAAGCAGAAAGAGCATGTTTGCCGAAATAAGTAAAAATGAGACAGGTGGGAATTATTTGAAAAGTTTAAATAAAAAAAAATAAAAAAATAAAAACATCTGAAAAGTAGCAATTTTTTTTGAAAAGAAGCTTAAATTATCAGAAGGAAGTGGCAAGCACATTTTTGCTGAATTAGGCTAAACAACGGTTAAATGAGGGCAAAAAAAAGTGGAATTAGCCAAATAAGCTAAAATTTGCATAAAACAGCTAAATAGTAGCTGAAATAGCAAAAAAAAAACAACTGAAACTTGCATAAATAAGCTGAAAGGAGCATAACAAGTTGAAACAGAAAAAAAAGTTAGAAGCACAAAAATGTTCTAGTTAGCAGAAAGAATCTAAAAGAAGCACAAAACAGCTGAAGAAACAGCTGAAATTAGCTGAAAATGTTTAAATTTGCACAAAGAAGCCGAAGCAGAACAAAATGTTAAAGGAGCAGTAAAATGTTATCAACAGATCTAAAGATATGAAGGACGTAAATTGAGCTCAATTCATTTTCTAAGAGAAAGAAAAAGTGTCCGAAAAGGCTAAATATATTTAAAAAAAAAGCTAAAGTTGTACCAATCAAAAAGTCACAGCACCCTTCTCCTGAACGAGCTGAACGTGTGATTTGTTGAAATAGCACAAAAATTGTGGAACGAGAAAGATGCTGAAAAATGTACAGAATAAAACTGGTTCACAATAGAGTGAATGTCTAACGCTTCATAAGTGTTCACACAATACAGTACCGGTAAATCCAGCTGTGAACAGACCAACATGCTCTCCTGAGACTTGCCATTCTTCAGACCCAGAGCACCTGGCAAGGCTGGAAAACTTGTGTGGACAGTTTTTGTCAAACTATAACAGAAGTTCGGAAGTTGCCCTTTAGATACAGACATGAATAGATTTTCTATTACTAAATATGAAAACGCAAGACATGTTCATGTGTACTTGAAGAAAAAAGTTATCAGTCCAAGAGTTTAAAGTTCATGTTTAATGTTAGTTTTAGGGGCAGAAAAATAATATTTAGAGGTAATACAGTAATTTTGGTAATCCTCCCTGCTTTCCAAATTAATAGCAAGAGCCTAAGAGCTCAAAATCAGTGGTAAAATGCTTAGCCTAAAAAAAAAACGGTGCGGTTTTGGAGTCACATGACAGACGGAGGAGGCAAAGTAGTCGGAAGTTGTTGTATTGAATTGTATTGAAGCGAAAGAGGTCCAATAATGGTTAATATTTGTGTGTGCGGGGGTTGTTCGAACTCCAGTCTGGACATCGTGTCCATCGATTTCCTACACCAAAAAAAAAAAACAGCTTTCAGAGCTTGGGTCAGGTTTGTCCAGTTGAAAAGGCAGGATTTCAACAACAGAAGCGTCACGACCAACTCCGTGATTTGTACTGCGCAGTTCCGTCAGGAGGATTACAACGACAGCGACCTGAACGAACACAGGATGGGCTTCAGAAGTAAGGACAAGAATATTATTTATTTATTTTTTGGTTGAAATGGTTGAAAGTGGTTTAGGAGCTATAAATTACGAAATGCACAGAGCTAAATCTATGCTAACTCGACACGGTTGCGTCTTAAAAAATGAATAAAAAAATCAAATTTTATCTCAAATGTCTTCTACAGGTCATCAGTTTGTAAATAACAACCATATAATTACTGCCTGGCAGCAGAAAAAATATCCACAGAGTGGTTTAGGAGCAAAAAAAAATTGTTTAGGGAGCTAAAGATTAGGCTAATGTAGTTAAATCCATCAGTGGTGTAATTAATGCTGTATCTCTATATACTGTATAAATATTAACCATTTTTAGCTTTAGGTAGTATATATCTAGAAGTTATTTGGCTAGATATTTGATGTAATAGTCAGAGATGACATACTTATGTCAAAACAACTTTACAATCTGTCGCCTCCTCCTGGTGCGATCCCATATCTTTCTTAGCTAAAGCACGAACAATCACCTCTCGTGATGTCACTTCCAGGTTACCGCTGAGGGCACTATTTTTAGACAGAGTAGTGAGGGAAGACAAAAAAAGGTAGTAGCACATTTTATTTTGAGATATGATCCGTATTTTTGATGAAAATTGGAGTTTTAGACATGTTAGGTTGAAAAGGCAACTACATGTGTTTAAAGTGAAAGACGCACTTTAATTTGTCTGAAAATGCAGTCAATCTACTGGTATTTCAGATTATTTTAGCACAGCACCTAAGATGCCTAAGATCCGATCATCGATGGGTGATGATGTGATCATTGTATGGGAGCATACAGTGATGTCAACACATAGCACACTGCTAGTCTGAGCCGACTGAGAACTTTGGGTCAAAACAACCCAGAGTCCCCAGTTTGAAAACCGAGGAACATTGTCACCATGTTATGAGAAACTGACAATAGTGTAAAGGTTTATAAAATAGCATTTTCGAGAACTATGACATTTTTAAACTGCGAGTGCTAGTCAGAACCCCTTTTCTCCAAACCGGTAAAAGTAAAGTAATAGTTCACAACCTTTCCACAGAAACCCACTTCAAATTATCTCAATATCGCTGTAAGAAAACTAGTTCAAAGATACACCATTTTCAAAATATTTTATTCATAAACAGTAACTTTTTGAATTAATCATCAAGGATTAGATATGTTAAAGAGCAGCGGAGACTCTCCGAGCAGAATTAAATTAACAAGACTATATTAGATCTTCTGAGAGCTCAGACTTTTAGTGTCAAAAAAAGCACAATGGGACATTAGTTACATCTGTACAACATTAACGAACCGTTGAGGAAGTTTCTTCATAGTCCCTCCTCTGCTGGGCTTCAAGTTACGAGCAGTAAGAAAATTCAGTCACCTTTTACCTCTCTGTAATTCTTCAGTGTAACTGAATGAATCATAATGGAGTCTTTGAGATAAACAGATGCAGCAACCTGAAGGCAACATCAGTCCAATCACAGTCTCTTCTTGATGAGTTTCTCTAGTTTTCGGATACGAGAGGACTCCTGCTCAGGGGTTGGGGTGCTGAAGGACAGAGAGGACCCACTGTCAGCACCCGAGGGTGGGGTGGGTAATCTTTGTCTGAAGAGGTCCAACATGCTGCTTTGTTCACTGCGTTTCAGACCCTGCACATCAACACACACAGTGTAAAAACAACATGGTGACTGGGGCTGGACATTTAATCCAATAAAACACCAGTTCGGTTTTGATTTGATAAAGAAGAAACAATCACTTGAGACTGATACACAGAGAGTATATTCATTTATTTATTATTAGGTCATTAATCAAAGGGATGATTTAAATCAATTGTTAAACACCTTCCTAATGTAAATGGACTATAAACAGATGGAAAACATGAATAGGTGAAAGGAAAGCAAAGACAAATTTGTGCTGTTAGACTTCTTGAGATAGTTTCTTTTCAAAAATCATTTGTGCAAATGTTCATGTTGGAATCAGGGATCGTCTTAAAGACTGTAATCAGAAGGAAACCTGGCTTTAACTGCCATGCAACAACTTTATGTTTCAAACAAAAATTAAGGTAGAAGATTACACAGCTGTTAATTTTAGTGGGATTATGTTTATTATCCAGCTCCCTACAGGAAAGACAAAGAAACGTACTGACCTTCATATCCAAAATCTTCTGAAAGGTCTCTGGATTGCCGTCAGCCAGAAGTTTGATGTAGTTATCCACGAACACCACTGGTGGTTCGTGTGGGGCCATCACCACCTGTGGAAAAGTTCAGAGTTTAATGTGGTTTCAACTCTAGCTCCGCAAAAATAATCACCATTTCCCTATTAACCATTACGGTATTTCCCCAAGAGATCTTAAAACAATCCCGCATGATCCAGCCACGGTCCAGACCAGGGAGAGGGGAGCTACAGCTGATAGAACCAAGTAGGAGTGAAAAAAGCAAAAGTTCAGATTCTGTTTTAAAAAAATGGGACCCCAGAGATTTTCTTCTTTTATACAGCAATTATAACAGGCACAACAGGGAGAAATTAGCTTAACTGCTAATTAATATTTTGGAGGGCAAAACAAGTTTGGGGTAAAAATAATAATTAAAAATAAATAAAATAAAATAAACAATCAGCATGAATTAAGTCTAATGAGGCACCAGTTCTTTTGAAGACTGAATACTCAGTTGATTTTTCATTTAATACTAAAGACTTAAGAAAACAAAGAGAGGTCGACAACACATCGAAGAACACACTTTTTAAATAATTTAATTCTATTCAATTTAACTACCTTTTCAACT
>JBBPBX010051268.1:0-24640 GCA_038048925.1 Garcialebias charrua | reverse complement strand
ACACTATTAATGTATTACAGAAAATATACATACAGTATGTACACTTAATGATATTGTAGACCAGAGGTCACCAACCTTTTTGAAACTGAGAGCTACTTCGTGGGTACGGAGTCATACAAAGGGCACCAGTTTGATAAACACTTCGGAAATAACAAAGCGTAAATTGAAAAAATGTATAATAAACATATTTTTAAGAACATATTTTTAAGATAGACATTTTAAAATATATATAAATACAAAAAAAGAATAAAAACTGAATAAAATGAAAATTTAAATGCAGCTTAGTGAGTTGTGCTATTTTTAGAACAGGTCCGAGGGCACCTCAAATGGTCCTTGGGGGCACCCGGGTGCCCGCGGGCACCATGTTGGTGACCCCGTTGTAGACCATTGGATTAGGTAATACATTCAGCAAGTACTTTTTCTTCAATAGTTTAAGTATTTTTAAAAGCAAGTACTTAAGTAAAAACATTATATGGTACTTCTACTTTTACTAGAGTAAATTTTTGTCTGTTTATTTGTACTTTTACTTAAGTACATGTACAGTGTTTGAGTACTTTCTCCACCACTGCTGGGGAAGCAGGTGAGCAGCATGCCACAGGTAAACTGGCATGTCCGGTTATTTTTTTCTCCCTATGAATCTTTACAAGCTGTCATAATTTCACTGGAATGACTTTGGGAAGTAGTTATGAACTATTGAGCAATTATTTCTGTGATGACTTCATCCTGAAAAAAAAAACGGACCAATTTAATAACATAATAATAATAATAATAATAATCATTTTATTTAAAAGCGCCTTTCATGACACCCAAGGACACTTAACAAACCAACACAGTGAATACAGAGCAAACATTATCAGCGACAAATTGAAATATAAAATACATAAAGGATATAAAATGGAAGATAAAAATACATTTAGTAAAGTTAGTGATAAGCTAGTCTAAAGAGATGGGTTTTCAGGGCAGTCTTGAACAGAGAAAGGGAGGTGGTGTTTCGAAGGTCTGGCGGTAGAGCGTTCCAGAGGTGAGGGGCAGAGCAGGTGAAGGCCCTGCTCCCCATGGTGGAGAGGCGGGCAGAGGGTACATGGAGATGTAGCGAAGAGGAGGATCTGAGAGAGCGTGATGGGATGGAGATTTGTAGGAGGTCAGATAGATAAGGAGGGGCAAGGTTGTGGATAGCTTTGAACGTGAGGAGTAGAATTTTGAAGATGATGCGTGATTTAACCGGGAGCCAGTGGAGCTGCTGCAGGACAGGAGTGATGTGGTTATAGTAGGAGGTTTGAGTGATGACACGGGCAGCTGAGTTCTGGACCATCTGTAACTTGTGGAGAGATTTGTTGGGGAGGCCGTAGAGAAGGGAGTTGCAGTAATCGATACGGGAAGTCACAAGACTGTGCACCAGGATGGCTGTGGAGCGGGGTGTGAGAGAAGGACGGAGACGGTTAATATTACGGAGGTGGAAATAGGCAGACCGAGTAATATTGTTGATGTGTGAAGTGAAGGAGAGAGTGGTGTCGAGGATGACACCGAGGCTCTTGACCTGAGGGGAGGGGGATAGCAGAGAGTTGTTAAGGGGGACGAGAAGATGTTCTGATTTTGAAATAGAGTTTTTGGTACCGACAAGAATGACTTCTGTTTTGTTACTGTTGAGTTGAAAGAAATTGTTAGAAAACCAGTGATTAAGCTCAATGAGACAGTTGGTGAGGATGGAGGGCGGGTGGGTGGAGTTAGGTTTTGATGACAAGTAGAGCTGCGTGTCATCAGCATAGCAGTGGAAATGGATGCCGTGTTTGCGGAAGATGTGGCCTAGAGGAAGGAGGTAAATGATGAAGAGGAGGGGTCCGAGGACAGAGCCTTGGGGGACACCCGTGGAGACAGGGGAAGACTGGGAACGGAAGGATTTAAGCTGAATGAATTGAGTGCGGTCAGAGAGATAGGAGGTGAACCAGTCTAACGGGGTACCTGAGATGCCAATGGAGGTTAGTCTGTTGAGGAGGATAGAATGACAGATGGTGTCGAAGGCAGAACTTAGATCAAGAAGAATGAGGATGGACAGAAGACCAGAGTCAGCAGCAAGAAGAAGGTCGTTAGTGATTTTTACTAGGGCTGTTTCGGTGCTATGGTGGGGGCGAAATCCAGATTGAAACTCTTCATAAATGTTGTTGTTGGACAGGTGAGAGTGAAGTTGACTAGCAACAGTTTTTTCAAGGATCTTGGAGATGAAGGGCAGATTGGAGATCGGACGAAGATTACTGAAGTTGGTGAAGTCAAGACCTGGTTTCTTGATGATGGGGGTGATGGCAGCAGATTTGAAGGCTGTGGGAACAATGCCAGAGGTTAGGGAGGAGTGGATGATATTAGTGATGATAGGGAGCAGAGACGGGAGACAGGATTTAACAAGAACTGTGGGGAATGGGTCAAGTTGACAGGATGAGGACTTGGACTTGCTGATAATGTCAGCAATGTCATCAGCAGAGGGGAGGGAGAAGACAGAGAAAGAGAGGGAGGGAGGGGGGAGTTCAACATGGATGTTGGGGGCAGTATTTGGTCCAAGGTGTTTATGAATTGAAATAATCTTTTCATTGAAATATGACATCAGGGAGTTGCAGAATTCTGTGGAAACCATGTGAGAGGGCAGAGAGTTAGGAGATGAGACAGAACGGTGAAGGAGAGAGAACAATGTTTTTGAATTACCAACATTGGAACTGATGATGTCAGAGAAGTAGCTGGATTTGGCTTGAGAAATACTGTTCTTGTAATGGACGAGGTGGTTTGCATAAAGTTCCTTGTGAATTGTGAGACTGGATTTTTTATAGACACTCTAGCCGCCGACCTTTGGTTTTCAGGGAGCGGAGTTCTGGAGTGAACCAGGGTGCAGAGTTGGCGAAGGAAACAGTCCGGGTTTTCAGGGGAGCAACAGAGTTAAGGATGTTGGTGAGGCTTGTGTTATATAATGTGACAAGATCATCTGGGTTGGAGGAGCTGAAACTGGAGAGGGTAACATATGAGATAAAAGAGTGTCACGGTTGATATTATTGATATTACGGAAGAAAAGAGTGTGTTGAGGTTTATCTGAGGAAAATTTAAGATTAACAGTGAATGAAATCATCAGGTGATGAGTAAATGGAAGTTCATCAGAAGAACAGTTAAGAGGAGAAAGTCCGGAGCAGCAGAGTAAGTCCAGAGTGTGGCCCATCTTGTGTGTTGGAAAGTCGATGAATTGTTGATAGCCACAACTGTCCAGGCAGGATGTGAAGTCTCTGGTGAGGGGGTGGTTCACATCATCAAAATGAACGTTGAAATCACCCAGCAGGATAACATTGGGTGAAAGAGCTGTTAAATGGGCCATTAATGCAGCAAAGTCATTCATGAATGAGCTATTCAGTTTTGGAGGGCGGTAAAGAGTGGCAACAACAGTTGGAGTGGGTCCAGCCAGCAGGCAAACAGTGCACTCAAAGGAGGAGGAGGGTGGGGGGTGAACCGGAGTGACCTTCCAGTTCTCGCGGTGAATCATCGCGAGACCTCCCCCTTTGCCTGAGGCGCGGGCCTTTGCGGTGTAAACAAACCCCGGTGGGGTGGACTCGTTCAGATGAAAAAAGTTGTTTTGTTGTTGCCACGTTTCTGTTAAACAGATGAAATCCAGTTTTCGGTCGGATATTATATCGTGAATAAGCTGACCTTTGCCCGTGAGGGAGCGAACGTTCGGAAGTCCAAACTTCACGGAGGAGGCGGAGGTAGTGACCGGAGCGTTAGCCGACCGAGCTAGGTTGGCTAACCCAGCTGCTGTTAGCTGACCGAGCGTTGCGGCGTGAAGAATGGCGAGAGTCAGACCAGATGGAGGTTATGGGATGAGCCTTGTCAGCGTTCAGTCGACGGTGCGAGCCCCGGTGGATGTATCTCTGACGAGGAAAGAAGGCAATTTCCTCCAGAGAGAGCACAGGCGGCGCGGCCGGTAGAAAACGAAGACGAAGTAGCTCCACGGCCGAATAATGGAGCAGACCAGACGCTGGGTGTTGTTGGATGAGAAGCAGCAGAGTCCAGACGAGAACAGGCAGCAGGTAAATCCAAGTAAAATCCATGTTTGTTGATGAGTAGATATGTCCAGGCAAGGGTCGGTGAAAAAAACAGCAGAAAGTATTGAATAAAATAAAACAAGAAAAAAGTACGAGGAGCAGCTGCAGCGAGATGCGCACGCGATCAACCCCGGAAGTAGATGTGAACATGTGAACAGATCCTGGTAATCTTTTCTTAGGAGTCATTAAAGCTCAAATGCAAATGGAACATTTGCTCAACTTGCATTATGGACTTTACCAAACACTGCACTCTTAACAATGCAAATCACAATGCAAGCACATAAGAAACCCTTTTTTTATTGGAAAGTAACAAATGTACAATCAAAAGCAGTCTGCCTCTAACTACAGATTGTCTATCCATCTATTCAAAACGATGTCACACATGTTTATGAGTCATGGCACGTGCAAGCTCTCCCAGCACCCCAAGGAAGGCTTCATTGAAGGCAGCATTCTGTGCAATCTCCTCCCTTCGTAAGGCTGCTTCCTGGTCCCTTGTCACTGCTTCCTGGTCCCTTGCCTCCCGTGCTTCATCTAAAAGAAGACGAATGTGTTGATCCCGCTGTGCCCGGTTCAGTTCGTCTTCTGCTTGCATGGCCGTAATAAAAGACTGGTCTTTACTTAATACTCTCTTTCTCTTGCCTAGACAGACGGAAGAAGAAATGGCAGGTGGTCAACAAAAATCCAGTCAAGATACTGTAGCCCTATGGTAAATACAGGTTACTGTAATATAGGCAGTGGTACCTTAAAGGTCCACCGACATGATTTTTTTACTATTCATAAAATTGCTCAAAATATATATATTTTATCATTTAAATATGTTCCTTTATGCAAACAAAATGATAAATCACTTTAATTTTGCTTTAAAAGTGATTTTGAACTTCAAGCCGTGTTTAATCATGGGAAATCTGATTACACCCGAACGCACCATCTGTGATGTCACACCGGGCAGAGCTCTGGGCTTGTCACAGTGCGCAGGTATGAGCAGCTCGACATGAAGGTAAGTCTGATACAGCATCAGACCTAAATTAGATCCTGTTGTTTCTTGTTCCATCACCCAAACTATTTCTGCTTCCCAAAATGAAGACAAATAGCTCAAATCTTCACATAGATTGATAAATTTGTCGGGTTTTAAATGGTCCGCTATTAAAGAGACCAGAGCCCTCTGCCCATTGTGACATCACAGATGGTGCGTTCGGGTGTAATCAGATTTCCCATGATTAAACACGGCTTGAAGTTCAAAATCACTTTTAAAGCAAAATTAAAGTGATTTATCATTTTGTTTGCATAAAGGAACATATTTAAATGATAATATATATATATATTGAGCAATTTTATGAATAGTAAAAAAATCATGTCGTGGACCTTTAAGAGTTCATTTAAATCCCACATAAGTCAGTCACACAAATAGATTCAAAGTAAATGTTTATTTGCTTTTGCATGTTAGTGGCAATTGTGGATTTCATATTATTGCTCAAAATACTAAAATAAGTTACTTTAATTGTGCAATTTCAATAAAATCTATGTCAGGCATGTTTTCTTTTTAGTAAATATTAAAGATATTTGGTTTTGATCTCAATCAGATATATGTTGGATTAGTTGTGCATATTTTGTTATTTTGATTGGCCATTTGATACAGATTCAGATCTGTTGGCTAATGCTATCAAATGCTTGTCAGCGCTCTGTAAACAGGCCTGCACCGGTGTTTTCCACGTTTTGATCATGAGTACTCAAATGGACTGTGTGGATGTGAATGTATGAGGACCCCATCTATATTGTTTATCAAGTTTAATAAAGACATTCTTAGTATTGGTTTTTAGAGCATTTCTCTCTTATCTTGTAAAGAAGCCTTAGTGATTAATGCTAAAGGGAAACATTATTTTGCTCTTTTGCTAAAGAAAAAAATAAGAAAGACTACTTGTTTTATTTTGGGGATATTTTTAGTTTATTGCTCAAAGGTTTTTCTTAATTGGAGGTTCATATTTTGGTTACAAATAATTTAATAATTTTTGGAGTTTAATAAAACTAGGCCTAATAATTTTGCCTAAATTTTAACACTTCTCTGGGTCTCATTCTTTGAAAACAAATACATTATATACAAAGTTTTTGTAATGATTCCCCTTTCAGGTACACCTTCGTGGTATCTACCGGTACTTATCATTTATTGAACCCAAGCACCCCTCCGTTCTGGTTTTTACTTCCAATAGAGTGGCTAAAGGGTGCTACAATACTGTTGTTGAAGAAATGCATAAAACAAAGAAAGATGCTGCAAATGAAGAAAGCTCTTTGATGTTTGCAACAGGAGTTTGGTGATTCTGTACATAATGCAAACTTTATGAGTGTGCTGATAGTAAACAGGTGGGTAGAAACTAGAACATTGACTCAGTTACGTGTGGGAAAATGTGAATGAGTAGTTTTACTAGATGGTGTAGTGGCAAGGCAACCGGACTCGTGATCCGAAGGACCCTGGTTCGAGTTCGGACCCCGGCCACTACACACCTTGGGGTGTCTATAGCCGTTTTCGCATTGGCCAGCCCTCAATGGCCCGGAGCTCCCCTGGGTGTCTCTGGGCCACCCGCGTTCATTACGCATTTGCCGCAAAGCCGCCTTGAAGTGGGTGGGCAGTTCTCTGGAAGTGGGTGGGGTGCTCTCTTCACGTGGGTGGAGTGTTCGTGTTTTAAGAGAGGAGACTCGGCAAAAAAAAAATTGTTAGCTGGATATATATATATTAGTGTTTCTGCGTTTAATTTTTGTTAATAACTGATCACAAATCAGCTTATGTTACAACGTAAATAACACGAAGCGCACACCCATTTCCGCCTTTCAGCGCGACCTGAATGTCATTAAACAGCATTAAACAATAACTAATATTGTCTAACTGTTGCGCGCAGCCAGGGTTTTAAAATATAACGAATAATCTCTAACTTTTACGTGCAGCTAAAATGTCAGGAGGAGTGATTGCTATATGGGCAAGTTGGACACCTGAAAATTCAGTCTGTTCGGATAGCTCAACGAGTAAATGCGTTAACGTTTTGACCGGGAGAAGTGGGTTCGCTTCCAGCCTGGGACAAAGTTATTTTACTTTTTTTTTCTTTTTATTCACATTTTCTTTTAAATAAAAAGGAGTTTGCAAACAAACACTTTGATCTTAGCAGGAAAACTGTTTGTGTGTTCGAACATGTATGTTTTTCCTTTTTCCTTTTTCTGTCACAGACTTCTTTAATAAATTATCATTATTTTTAATTAAGTCTTGTGTGAATTTCTTCCAAACAAATTAAGTCTTGTGTGAATTTCTTCCAAACAAGCGGCGCCTATCCTTCACGAGCCTGAGAGAATGATTTAATATAAAACATTAAACATTTGGGTTGATTTGAAATTTCATAAAACATTTTTGGCGTCACTTCGCAAGATTCAGATGAGAAGGAATGTACCACTGTTTGGAAGAGAAAAGGAAAAGTGTAAAGCTGTGTTTTTGTGTAACGGGTGTGATTCCCGTTGTTTTGGAAGCGGGTGGGATTCCCGTTGTTTTGGGAGCTGATGGAGGTGTGATTCCCCTGTCAGCAATTTATGTCCTGTCGTGTTTCTGACCAGCGTTTTGGGGGATGCCCTAAAGCAGTGTTCAGAAAACACAGATACGTAACAGTTGCCGAGCAGACAGCCTTAAAGAGAAAGAAAAAGAGCAGAAAGTAACAGAAGATTTTACACCAGGGTTGGGAAACCCTCGTTGTCTATCTGAAAAGTAACCGAAGTATTTTTGCCAGGGTGAGAAAACCCTTGATCAGTAGTTTTATAATAACAGATAGGAATGAGGATTTTGTACCAGGGTGTAGAAACCCTTGTTGATCAGCTGTGAGTTTTGCCTGAGGGAGTTTTGAAACAATTCATTAAGCCCTGAAAAAGTCAGTGATTTATTTTGATAGCTTTATCAGTTGAAGTTAAAAAGTCTGGTGGTTTATTTTTGACAGCTCAGTTGAAGTTAAAAAAAAGGAGCAGCGCTTCTCTGTGTGTATGCCTGTGCAAAAGATTTGCAGCCATGTGTGGGAGGTTAACGGAGCTCGTTGAAGCAGAGTAAAATTCAAGCAGCACCGTGTGGCTGTTTGTGTTGGAAGTTGTCCAAAAGTTTGAAGAGTGTATTGGTTTAAGATCAGAGGTGCATGTGTGCACCTAGGAGAAATGGTAAGGAGAGAGAGAGAGTGGTTGAGAGACTGAAAAAGTGAGAAAAAGATTGTGTGCGAGTTTTTTGTCAATGAGGTTAAAGCTGTCAGCAGAGACAGAAATATTTGGGGAGACAAGAATGATGAGGGAGGAGGTGTGAGTAGCACCGTACTGTGTCTTATCTGTCATGAGTAAAAATGTAAAAAGACAAAGGTCAGATGTGCCTGATCACAAAACAAACACACACACACACCCTGATGATCAGCTATTTTATCAATATATGTCATTTTGACAGTATTTGATATAAATTTATTTTTAAATGTAATGATTGACGTATAAACTACTGTTTTTATATATATTTATATATAGTGAACATGTAACCATGCAAAGTACAACAGTGGAAATATGAATGGTGTTTTTCAGAACGTATGTTTGAATAAACTTCTAAAATAAACCAGATAATTTAAAAAGGACTCATGTTTTTAGACTATAAATTAATGTTGAATGATTATTAGATAAATTAATTAATGCATTACCGTTTCAGTGCTCTGTAAAAGAGTTATCACGATCAGCCTCTAAGTTGCTGCTGTAGAACTCAAGACACCTGCTGTCTTCCTGAACGTGAAAGTGAAACCATAAAAACGACAGCAGCAGAAGAAAATAAAACCCTGCTGTTTCTTGTTGATCACTCAAAATAACTTCTGCTTCACGAACTGAAGACAAATCGCTAAAATATCAACTTTTAAATTGTTAAATTCGTCTGATGCGTCTGCATTCTCTGCCATTGTTTTTCAATGCGCGTTGGAGCAGGCATCTGGACGTGACGTCACAGTCACGTGACCGGAAAAATCCGGATTTACCGTGTAAAAAAACGGCGCTAATTTTAAACTATTTTTGAGAGGAATTTTCATTCATTTAACATTGTTTTAGCAAAAACGATCATAGTTCAATCTTAAAATATATATATGTTGTGCCATTTTATGGAAAGTTCAAAGATGATGTCAGGGGAGCTTTAAACAGACACTTTGATCTTAGCAGGAAAACTGTGTGTTCGAACATGTATGTTTTTCCTTTTTCCTTTCTCTGTCACAGACTTCTTTAATAAATTATCATTATTTTTAATTAAGTCTTGTGTGAATTTCTTCCAAACAAGCGGTGCCTATCCTTCACGAGCCTGAGAGAATGATTTAATATAAAACATTAAACATTTGGGTTGATTTGAAATTTCATAAAACAGTCTCATTCTTTGAAAACATATTATATACAAAGTTTTTGTAATTATTCCCCTTTCAGGTACACCTTCGTGGTATCTACTTATCATTTATTGAACCCAAGCACCCCTACATTCTGGTTTTTAATTCCAATCGAGTGGCTAAAGGGTGCTACAATACTGTTGTTGAAGAAATGCATAAAACAAAGAACGATGCTGCAAATTAAGAAAGATGTTTGCAACATGAGTTTGGTGATTCTGTACATAATGCAAACTTTATGAGTGTGCTGATAGTAAACAGGTGGGTAGAAACTAGAACATTGACTCAGTTACATGTGGGAAAATGTGAATGAGTATTTTTACTACATAGCACTTTTTTTAACTTAAAAAAGTCCTTTCCTATCAACACAAATAAAATGATGTGAAACATGATGGTTGCTTTTACCAAATTCAGCGGGCTGCTGCGCTGTGCTCGTGCTAGGCTGCAACAGAGCTCTGGCTGATGTAGATGCTACAGATGGAGCAGGGGCAGAAGCCAGAGCGCTTGGAGGGTCCACAAGGAGATTTGTAGACGAACCGTCACATGCCGGGAGACATTCTGGATTAAAATAGAATGGAAAAACAGGCGCAGAGCACAGTTAACACTGATGCTAATTAGCTGTCCTATTACATTCAAGCCTCTTGTGTTTGTTCAAAATATGCCTAAAACAGATGGGTTGAGTATCTTAAAATTCGCTTAAAGTTAGAAAACACTCACTGGGGTGAGAATCTTTCAGTGTCTGGCGATTCGATTACGATTTTTGGTGTCACGATTAGATTCAAAATCAATTTTTTTGATTCAGAAACAAAATTTTTTTTATCGAAATGGTCATAAATTTTGTTGCAGTTGTGTAACTGACAAGCTGAAAAGGATAAACAACAATGTAAACAAATAGAACATTTATTTAATGCAATAATTTTAGGCTCTTTACTGTATCAAATCTTTTTGCATAATTTTATATTTATACCAAAAATAGGAACAAATATGGGTGTGCATAAAATTCTGTAACTTAAATTACCAGTAGTAATAGTAAGTTAGCTTAATAATAATAATAATAATGAATTCAATTTATAACGCACTTTTCATTAATGAAAATCTCAAAGTGCTACAAGGTGCAACAGAATTAAATGTCAATAAAACAAATAATAAAACAATTAAAATCAATAACAGTATCAGCTAAGATCAAAAGTAGAATCATGAGGAGGTAGAGTATGCTCGGTTGAAAAGAAAGGTCTTCAAGCCGCTCTTAAAGTCAACCACAGACTGTGGGGCTCTCAGACAGTCAGGAAGAGAGTTCCACAGGCGGGGGGCAGCCACACTGAAAGCCCGGTCTCCCATGGTCCTTAATTTGGTTCTCGGAATGTGAAGGAGATTACTGTTCTGTGACCGCAGCGAACGGGTGGATGAGTATGGAATAAGAATATCCTTCAGATAATCCGGTGAAGTTCCGTGTAAGCATTGATGTGTAATGAGAGCAGTTTTGTACTGAATTCTGTAGGCGACAGGAAGCCAATGAAGGTTATGGAGAATGGGCGTAATATGTTCAAATTTCCGAACTCTCAACAAGATCCTTGCTGCACTGTTTTGAATATATTGAAGTTTCTGAAGGTTTTTGCCAGGGATTCCAATAAACAGGGAGTTGCAGTAGTCTGAGCTTAGTTGCCTGGATTTTTCCAAAAATAAAATAAATAAAAATATAGGAACAAATAATTAATCAGTGAATTCATCAACCATCCTTTATCTTTACCCACTTCTTCCTTTTTGAGTCAAGGGGGTCACTGGTGCCCATATCCAACGAGAGGCGGGGACACTCTGGAAAGGTCCCTAGTCCATCACTGACAAATTATTCAAAATATATTGTAGGGGTACAGTACTGTCAGATTTACTGAACAGTAAAGTCCACCAGAATGTAAGATTTCTGCTCTACCCCTGTCCGAAAAACAAAAAGTCACAAATCTGGGAGTGATAATGGATCCCTCCATGAAACTCAACAGTCATGTAAACATGATCGTCAAATCCTGTTTTTTCCAGCTGAGGCGTCTGTCTAAGGCTTAGACAGACAGCTTAGACTCTAAGCTGAAGCCCATATTATCAAAAAACAACCTGGAGACAGTGATTCACGCATTCATTACATCTAGGCTTGATTACTGCAATTCACTTCTGTTTGGCGTCAGTCAAGCCACCATTGCACGATTACAACTGGTTCAGAACGCAGCTGCCCGATTTTTAACCAGCACACGCAAAAGAGAGCACATTACACCAGTCTTGGCCTCCCTTCACTGGCTACCGGTTCATCTTCGAATCCAATTCAAAATTCTCATGTATGTCTACAAATCGCTGAACAGTCTCGCCCCCGCCTATCTCTCGGATCTGATACACCCATATGTCCCTCCACGTGCTTTGAGGTCAGAGGATCAGGTACTCTTAATAGTTCCAGAAACTCGCCTTAAGCGCAGGGGTGACAGGGCGTTCTCTGTAGCAGGCCCAAGACTCTGGAACGAGTTACCGCTGCTCATCAAACAGGCCCCCTCCCTCTCGGTTTTCAAATCCCGGTTAAAAACTCACTACTACTCCATTGCTTTCAATGCCAGCTGATTTGTATTGGATCGTTTTATTTATGATCTGCAATGTTTTTATGTTTTTCGTGTTGTACTTCATTGTCTGTGTTGCCTGTTGCGTGTTTGTTTGTTCAGCACTTTGGTGTGGACTTGTTCCTGTTGAAAGTGCTTTATAAATAAAATGGTATGGTATGGTATGGTATGTGCAAGAGTTATTCTGACACAACCTTAACTAAATCACGAGATCTCTTCTTTTTCAGGATTAACAAATAATTGTGTGATCAGATAAATGGATATGAGTTCAAGTTCACTTTATTTGGTCCCCAAGGGGCAATTCGTCTAGGTAGAGGTGGTGAGACAGCCAGCACTTTCATACAGCTATAAAACAGAATAAAAGGTACCATCAAAACAAAATACATAAAACATTGCTAAAAAGGTACAGCATAAAAAGCAAACTATTCATCCTTAAAAACATGAAGTTAAGATTTCCAAGATAAAAATATGTAAAAGGAGATAAGCTTAAAACCTAGTTTTTGTTTAAAAATCCAATAGCAGAGGGGATGAAGGAGTTTTTTAATCTGTTCGTTCTGCATTTAGGTAGGCCATATCTTCTGCCTGAAGGCAAAAGATTGAACTGAGCATGTAGAGGATGAGTGGGATCTGCCAAAATTCTTTTAGCTTTTGATGTAGATCTTGATTTAAATAGATCCATGATGTTGTTCATTTGAGTCCCTATTATTTTTTTATGAGTGACAATGAGACGTAATTATATTTGATCCATCAAAGATGCAACCATTTATTTAAACAACTCATTAATCAAACATATATACAGTGGATTGGTCTAATCAGCTTTTCCTATAAGTTAACACATCAAACAGTTGAAATCACGCGTCTGTAACTTCACTAATCGACGTATCTTTCAAGGAACAACAGATGAAATTATGAGGTCTTAAAATAACTTAATCTGCAGGCTTTTAACTTAAAGTTACTGGCGAAGATGGATAAGGGAAAAAGTTTGAGGAGAAAGATGGAGGAAGGAAAGAGAGGAGGTAATTATCTTGAAGTGTTTAACCAGAAAAATGGCACACTCTTCGGATGGCGTCCGCTAGACTCCGGCCCGCTAATGAACATCGCCTTTTTACCTGGCGAACATTCTTGGTCTCAGCTCCGGTAAAGTAGGGCTAGCCTTAATGTGCACAGATCGTCCATCCAGCTACGTTTTGCAGGCTTCCAGCATGTCCATTTTCCAGCGGCTCGCTGAGGTCCGCATGAACCGAACCGAGGTAGCGGCACTAGTTCCGGTTTGGTTTTCAAGATAAAATAGTCCTCGAAGGAAATTTCATTAAGGCTTAGAGCTATGAGCTCGAGGCGGATTTACAGCGAGCGTGCCATAAATCCTTTGCTGAGGAACAACATCTTTAGCATCTGACCACACGTCCCACAGCTTGGAGGAAAGTTTCATTTCATCTGAACTTCCTCGTAGAACTGAGGGTTCCAGGAAGTTTAGAACATTTAAAGAGAACTTGACGTCAGCAGTACTCACTCCATCCATTGGCTCTTGTGACGAGATTAGGAGTGGTTTAGCCGAGGCCAGAGATGTTACTTTAGGTCAGAAGAGTGAAGGTTGTTTAGACAGAGGGAGAGAAGATTGTTTTAGAAGTGAACAAAATGGAGATGCCTGTTAAATGATTAAACTTGATTAACTGTTTCTCATTTCTAAACAAATACTAACAGATCATTCTGACTTGTCCTTCGACTTAAACAGAGATTGATTTACCACCATATTAAAGAATAACACAGCATAATAACAATGATCATAACAATGACAGAAGGTTATTCTGTTGATTACATTTTAATTAGAACAAATTTAAAGAGTAAAAAGAGTCTCTTGGTGATTGATTTGTGTTCTAGATTCAAACTAAATGTAATAGTGTCTTGTCCTTCACTGCAGGTTTTCAGAGAAAAGGTGCCTCATGGGCAGTTTCAGAGACCAAGGTGTATCACTACAGTCCCCCTTTTTGGGAGTCATCGCTTGTCCATGGGGATGAGTTCCAACACGAAAGGATACCTCCAAATGTCTCTGATCTTGATGTAATCCAGCAAGTGAAAAAAAATTATAATCCCATACGGGCGGCCGTAGTGTAGTGGTAATGGCAGTCGACCCCTGATCGGAAGGTTGGAGGTTCGAATCCTGCATCCGTCCACCATGTGTCGTTGTGTCCCTGGGCAAGACACTTAACCCTGAGTTGCTCCCGGTAGGACTGGATGGCGCCTTGCAAGGCAGGCTACCACTACCGGTGTATGAATGTCTGAATGAATGGGTGGATGGCTGGTATTGAAAAGCGCTTTGTGGCTCCTCACAGGGGGCTGGAAAGCGCTATATAAACAAGTTCCATTTACCATTTACAATTTACTGTTTGTTGGTAATCCCATTGCGGCAAAATTTATAATCCCTTGGAAAACTGAGACTGTAATCCATTGGAACAAAGTTTATATTCCACAGTGGTAATTCCACAACGATTAGAGTTGCTGATTTAATCTGCAACCATCTTTTTTTGTATCAATATGTCCAGGGGATCCCTTGATTGATGTAGAGGAGGCGACCACTGGATGAAGGTTGGAGACCAACGTTGGAGTTGCAGGTCCCCACATCGAAGGTTGTTAGCTGGGTGGTTTCCAGTCGGTGCCATTCTGGTTCTATGTGTCATGCAATTATGTGGTTTTAGACGGGCTTATGATTGGGATTTTACATTAGGCCCTACCTATATGCACCTGGTGTGTAAGCTATCATGGTTCAGATCAGCTACAGATATCAATTAAGGCAGGGGTGTCAAACTCATTTTCACCAAGGGCCACATTGGCATAATGGCTGTCCTTGAAGGGCCAGATGTAACTTATAAATGTAACTAAATGTAATCTAATGTAATGTAAAATAAATGTAACTACTGTACTCCTTAATGTTGAATAACTCATTTATTATAACTTATTCAACTGACAATTACAGTTGCATAAAAAACTGTTTGCTTGTTGCTCTAACATAAATCCTTTTAAATTTTGTCAGCTTATGAAAACCCACATAACTCCATTAATGAAGGATCAAACTGTCCAAGTTAATACCCTGATGCATGTTCAATAATCCAGGTAGAAAAATCTAAAAAAGCTAAGTCTGGTCCATGGTCCAGAGGTGGTCCTCCATGATCATGTGAGCAGCTGGTTTCAGCTGTCATCAGCCAACTGGTTGATCCACTGTGAGAGGGTGCTATTTATAAGACTGAGCTGAATACAGCAGCTCAGACTGAGGAAGTCTTTCGGACGAAAGACGAAATGTTTCTACAGTTTTTTTTGCTTTGTTTTGTTTTGTTTTTTGAATGTCCAGAGGACCAGACAGCTTTTTTAGATGTCCAAGTTAATAAAGAAAAATAACATAAAACTGAGCTGCAAAGAACATGTATGACACATGTAGCATTTTACAAAAAAAGGCTACACACAGCCTTGCATCCAACTGATGGTTTGATGACAACAATTTGTGTGCATACACACATAAGACCTGCAAACATTAAATAATTACAACAGCAGCTACACATAAATAATATGTAATCAACTAAAAATACCAAAATAAAGGTTGACTCGGTTCACAACTATATTACTCAAGTTTTTTGGTTACCGGTAGTCTTTGATGAGGAGATGCTGCCTGTCCTTGAACACACAAGTGGATTCTCTCTCTACGATTGATCATGTTCTGAAAATGATAAACACAAAACAAAATGCAAGCACAATCATTAAATTGCACACAGTTGAAATGTTCTTCTTCTTGGATGAATGACATTTTATTATAATTTAATTAAGTTTAAAAAAAAAATGCTAACCTGTGTTTTTCTGACCAGATGTCTGACACCGTTTTCCTGTTGCCAGTGTGTCAAAAAAAAAGTCTCGGGAAACGAGGCGGACATGCTCTGAAAATAATAACCACAAAACAAAATGCAAGCACAATCATTAAATTGCACAGAGTTTAAATGTTCTTCTTCTTTGTTGAATTACATTTTATTATATTTTAATTAATCTAAAAAAGCTAAGTCTGGTCCTCTGGACATTTAAAAACAAAACAAAACTTCATCTTTCAGGGATGAAGCTGTTCACATCCTTGATAGAGAGGAACAATGGTTTGAGAGACGAGTAAAAGAGGCCATCTTTGTGAAAAGAAACCATCCAAGGAAGGGGAACATATTATTTTAGGTGGCTGAAATAATCACCTGTTTTTTGTTTTGTTTTTTTGAATGTCCAGAGGACCACACTTAGCTTTTTTAGATTTTTCTACCTGGATTATTGAGAATGCATCAGGATATATTTGAATTAAATTTTAAGAAAATGCTAACCTGACAAACAGGAAAGTGGACAAGATTGTCCTGTTTCACTTGCCACATCCATAAGTCCAATTTTCGCAGGAAAGCCGTGATCGCGTCGGACATCTGCGTGATGACTTGTTTGCGTCCCTGCAGCTTCTGATTCAGCTGGGCGAGATGGTCGGTTATGTCGCACAACACAGCAAAGTCACACAGCCACTTTGAAGCTAGCTTTCACTGCAGCCTCGTTTTTGGCTGTGGGTTTCATGAACAAACTCTGCTGCGACTGCAGTTTGCCTTTTAATTCTTGGCAGAATGTGTTGCTTTTCTTGAAGGCTAGCTTTAGCGTACTTAGCTCCGTGTTTGGTTTCAAAACCGACACCGCCTCGTAACACAAAAGACATACCGGTCTTTCTCCTGGAAGCACAAACAAGTATTCGCCTTCCCATCTTTCTTGAAACTTCCGTCTGTATCAACTTTTCTCTTTCTGGACATGTTGGGATCATTATTTATATCTCAATTCCACTCGTTGGCATGAAGGTAGAAACACTGCCTCGGCTACCGTAGTCGAAAGGCATTGTGGGAAAACCGTTGTCGAAAGGCATAGTGGGGCTGCCGTAGTCGAAAGGCATTGTGGGAAATGTAGTTTTTGGTCAAAACTCGCTCGTATTAATTTTTAGACACTCAAAACTTTTTAATTAAGCTCTCGCGGGCCAGATAAAATGACATGGCGGGCCACATCTGGCCCGCGGGCCAAGAGTTTGACACATGTGAATTAAGGGGTGGGTCATGCTGTAAAAGTTAGATATAGGGATCTATACCTATAGAAGGTTCAAGAGGGCTTCTGTAACAAAGGCCCCTGCTTCTAAACTATTCCTCCATTCATAACTTGGTTAAAGTTAGATCTATCGTAGAAAAAGAAAAATATAGTTTGGTATAATTGTCTGTTGTCCTTTAGACGAACGACATAGGTTTTTGGTTTTCCCCATCAACATTTTGGAGTCGATGGTGAGACTCGTTTAAAAGGATTAGATAATCTTAAAATGGAATCGTTCGAGTCGGTTCGACTTGAAAAGTTGTGAGAGCAGTGTAGTTTATGGTACCTAAAGTAACTTTAAACTACACTGACTCTTCAACGCTTGAGGCTTCACAAATGAACTGCATGTTGGCAGAGTTAAATTCATTTAAGTCTTTAACTAATATTAATACAAAACCTCTTTTGGCTGGAGGTGTTCAGAACCAATACAATATCTCAACAATGACAAAAGTAATGATTAAGCAACTAGAAAACAACATTTCAGTGCTTCAACTCACTCTTGTTGTCAGATTCCAACATGCAAAAACACAAAAAGGATAGGTCTTAGCTTTTTAACCGATGTCAAGTTAAATCCTGTTGATTTAAACTGTTGCTCTGGTTAATTTTTTGTTGAGGTGTTTAGACTTAGCGTTTCTAAGTTCTAGTTGGAGCGGTTTCTCTTAGCTCCTGATTTAGTTTGACCTATTTATCGTAAACACCGGTGTATAATACGCTCCGGTGTATAATACGCTTTGTCCAATATTTGGAAATAAATCAGAAAAATCGGTAGATAATACGCTTCAGTGTATAATACGCATCTATTGTGAGTCACCGCTACGCGACGCGTCACCGCCTCATTTGCCCTACTTAAAATGGCGGCGACAGAAGTGGGCGAGCACCGAAGAACTTCACAAGGAAACACGGTAAAAACAATTATTTCTTTGCGAGAAAAAATATATTTCTTACCTGACTTCATAGCAGACCTGCTCCTGAGCTGAACCAAACTAACGAAATGTTCAAATCAGCTGGATTTTTTAAAAAATTTCGCCGATTTTTATGCAGGCGCCAGGCGGGTCAGACCGGACGCTTTCTTTCTTGAAATTTAGCTAAATAAACACTTAAAAAATATATTTCTTAGCTGACTTCATAGCAGACGGGCTCCTGAGCTGAACCAAACTAACGAAATGTTCAAATCAGCTGGAGTTTTAAAAAAAGTTTGCCGATTTTTATGCAGGCGCCAGGCGGGTCAGATCGGACGCTTTCTTTCTTTAAATTTAGCTAAATAAACGCTTAAAAAATATATTTCTTAGCTGACTTCATAGCAGACGGGCTCCTGAACTGAACCAAACTAACGAAATGTTCAAATCAGCTGGATTTTTAAAAAAAAGTTTGCCGATGTTTATGCAGGCGCCAGGCGGGTCAGACCGGACGCTTTCTTTCTTTAAATTTAGCTAAATAAACACTTAAAAAATATATTTATTAGCTGACTTCATAGCAGATGGGCTCCTGAGCTGAACCAAACTAACGAAATGTTCAAATCAGCTGGATTTTTTTTTTAAAGTTCGCCGATTTTTATGCAGGCGCCAGGCGGGTCAGACCGGACGCTTTCTTTCTTTAAATTTAGCTAAATAAACGCTTAAAAAATATTTCTTAGCTGACTTTATAGCACAAGGGTGTCAAGAGCTTAACCAAATGTGAAATCAGCTGGTCTGAGCTGGATTTTAAAAAGTAGTTCGCCGATTTACATGCTAACACCTAACAACAGCTACATCCAGAGCAGGGGGCAGGCAACGACAGAGTCAGTCCGACCAGAGGAGTCTTTTTTTTGACACATGAGCTAGAAACGGTCTGGAAGTGGCCCTCCTCTTCCTCTTCGCTCTCTGAGTCCTCTGCTGCTGCCCATAGCGCCCATAGCGGCCGAAACTGGTACTGCACAATTTTTGCCCAAAATGAAAATAGGCGAATCAGAGTGAAAAATGGGTCTAAAAATATGGGAAAAAATCCATAGATAATACTCTTCGGTGTATAATACGTAGGACATTCAAATGAGCAAAAAAAAACGCGTATTATACACCGACGAATACGGTAGTATATTTACTATCTTGTGCTTGAACGACCGTTGTTTCCCATGAGGTCTGTGAGTTTGTACCGTAAGATCTTTGTCTTTTGTGGAGTTATTGAACTCCTTGTAAGGTTTGACCTGGTTCTGATGTACCCATTTAACAATTGGCTCTTTTTGGCCTTTGCTGATTTTGATTTGGTAGACAATTGAGGACACTTTGTTATCAGATGAGGTCCAGTCCACCTGGGCATTAGTTTGCGGGCAAGGGTTCCGGTCCTGGACTCTCCTTTCCCGGTTGTGGGGGCGAACGTATTGAAATATATTTCTATCAGTATTATATCTATTATGTTCTAGATTTGTGTTCACTTGAATCCCGCCATATAATGTGAAATATATCTAAGGCGGAACCTTTTTCTTCCGGGCTTTGTTTTCAATAGGGAAGAGTTTTTAGTTACACGCCTGCATATTTGCATACAACAGACCCGACACTTTTTGTTTACATCAAGTTGATAGCTTATTGGCTGAAAGGCTGGCTACGTGGTAGTGTAGGGTGGTCCCTAGGAGGTCCCAAGGCGGTTCCAGGGTCCACGAGGCGATGACGACATCCGGGGGTTTATAAACGTAGCCCAGCCTTTGAAGACTCGTGTGTGGACTTTGTGATCGGAGTGAGAGCTTCCTTCAACTTTTGAACCGTAACAATTTGGTGACCACCAACGCTGAGAGTTTGAAGTTTGGCCTGACAACGTGGAGCCGTTCAGAGGCTCTGCTCCACCAAGACGGACATGTGCGCAGTCAACAGGCGCCTTCATTATCAGGTGAGCAGATCTCCTTTTTCTCACAAAATGTCTGCCATTTGGTTACGCTAAATTATACTTTGACTGAGTGCTGTACGTTTCTGGGTGGGATTATTTTTTACCGTGGTTTAGCTGCGGTTCATTGTGTTAACAGCTAAAAGTAAACGTAACATTTACTGTTGTTATTTTGGTTGTGCATTTTTTTTGCAGCGGTTGTACATGTAAGTGAAAAAAGTACATAGTCCCACACGAATAAGGACAGATTTATGAGTGCCTAATTGCTTGCTCGCCCTCCCCACCCCCCCCGCCGCTCCGAGCATATGAGCTCCGGCCTTTTCGGCTTGGAGACGCAGCTCGCTCACTGTTTGTTTAGTGCTCCGAGGTCGTGGTGCCGTGTGGCGGCTTGGGTTAATCTCCGGGACTCTGTTCGCCGTTAGAGATTCTCCAGGTTCTGCTCAGGGCCACGAACTGCCGTCAGAGTGACCTCGGGTCGTTCCAGATTCATTAGTTCGCCGTTTGAGTGACAGGTTCACTTGCGGGTCCGGATGATTGCTGCAAGAGCTTCACTTCCCAGATTTATCCTTTAATGTTAATTCAACGAGCAAATAAAGGCAACAGGGACAGATTTTTTGTTTTCTATAAACTATTGCTGTTTTTATGGTTGGGGTGATATGTATATATAAATATAGTTTTATGCTAGTCTTATATATATATATATATATATATATATATATATATATATATATATATATATATATATATATATATATATATATATATATATATATATATATATATATATATATATATATATATATATATATATATATATATTAGTGCATTAACAGAGTACCCGAGTTTTCGACAGCTCGAGTGCTTTGACTTCTATCGAGGCTTTTTTGTCCAACTCGGGTACCCGTAGTGACGTCACATTTCACAGCGCGCGGGGCAGCTTTTAGCTTTTAGTAGACGCTACAAAATGGATTCCTGTGTGCGCACGGATGTTAATGGAGCAGGCCGTCTTGTCAAAAAGGTAAAACAGTTTATAATTTTATAAAATGCGCTACTTCGTGTTGACTTTCTTTGTAGTAGATTGTGACAGCAGAGGGCAGTGTTGCAATGCAGGTCCCATATTATAACACGGCCGAAACGGCTTCCTTTCTCTCGTTTCACAAACAAAAAAAAACAAATATTCATCTCTCTAGAGCTACCAAAAATCTATAAACACAATCTCTAAAAGTAAACCTAAATTGCACAGCTGCAGGCGGTGGTACGGTGTGGCTGTGGCCCCATTTGTTTTTAAGTTTCGGTTTTCATCGCTTATACTTTCACTTTTAATATTATTAATATAACTAATAGTTTTGTTTTTCCTGTGACTTATGTGCAGTATGATAAATGATAGGAGCATAATAAATGCTCCCAATGCTTTGTTGGTCTTTTTTTTCTTTTTGTAAAGACGTTTTTAGGCATTTATATTTATTTATTTATTTTGCATCGTAAGACACTGTGACGTCATCGGCTACTCGAGCGTCGTTCGAGTTTTTTTATGTTAATGTCGAGGTTAAAAATTATGTACTCGTTCAACCCCTAATATATATATATATATATATATATTATATATATATATATATATATATTGTATATATATATATATATATATTATATATATATATATATATATATATATATATATATATATATATATATATATATATAGTTTTTAGACTGGTATTTTATTTTTATTGGGGTGCTTCAGTGGATGAGAAGCTTGCAGCACATAGGAATGTTTCCATTGGTTGATCAGTCACCTCCTTCATTAGCATGGCTTAATAAACTTTTAATACAGGGTGAAAGGGCCTTGACATTGGCCTTGGATGAGAAACACGACGGTTCTGCTCTACTGAGCAGGAGAAAATATAAAGAATGGCTAAAAGCGGATGAGTTTAATCAAGACTGTCAATTGTTTTTGGATGAGATGTGGAGAGTTGTGGCTGTAGAGAGCTGAGCACAGAGCTGCTACACAGATGCCAGCTGCTGGCTTCCCCCACTGATTTACTGTGGTTCCTACAGATAAGACTCCCCTCCTACCATCCTGGTACCAGGAAAGAGACATCTCCTTGAGGTTCCCCTCCCTTCCCTCCCCCCCCTTATGCGCCTGTAGCACAGATGCCTCTGAGGGAGGTGTGTTATGTATCCTGAAGGGATTAAATGATTTTTTTTTAACCTCAGTTTAGGTCACCTGCAGTTTGCAACTTCCTGCTGCACTTTTCTTTACTAGCTAATCAGGCTTGATTGGCTGAGCTGCAAACACCTGCTGGCTCTCTCCCTTTTATAAGCTGGGAGCAAGAGCCAGAACAGGGTGGAGGCCTTTGCTTAGAGAGTGGAGGTTTTGGACAGTGTGGAGGTTATGTGATGGCCAACTAAGGTTGGTGGATGCAAGCAGGAGCTTGTTGGAGCAACTTGAGAGCCTTTTTGGAAGGTAAACCAAGTTTATTGAAGGCAGCTGCAGGCTGCATATGTGTGTGTTCAGGAGTGTCCTTCACCCACCCTGACCAC
The DNA here is from genome assembly GCA_038048925.1 of Garcialebias charrua. Taxonomy (NCBI): domain Eukaryota; kingdom Metazoa; phylum Chordata; class Actinopteri; order Cyprinodontiformes; family Rivulidae; genus Garcialebias; species Garcialebias charrua. The sequence continues at coordinate 2,062 of JBBPBX010051268.1, read as the reverse complement.
TGTGTGCTGAGCTTTCATGTGGAGGTTTTGGATTGTTAGAGGACATTTGAGAGTACAGGTTGGTAAATTAAGCCTGCTGTGTACTTATTGTTGTTTGAACATTCATCAGGGGAACCTACAGATGTTTGTTTGTTTGTAGAACTGGGAGTTTCCTCCACCCTCCCTGGTTGTAGTGATCTCTTTTATTAGAGAGGTTGTTGGTGCTCTCATCTTTTGAGAGTGTTGGTTAGAGCACTAATGTGCTCTGGTTCTCTTGTTTAGAGGCTCGTGTGAACTCTAGTGTACCTAGAGTAGAGGACCTGAGCTGTTGAGGGTTCTGAGTCTCAGAGACTTGGCTCAGGGCTCTGGTGTGCTGTCTGCTGGAGGCAGCTGTGTTGGCTCATGCCTCTCTTCTTTTTTTGCATATAATTACCCCTCCCTGGGCTGCCACCTTACCGTGGTGGAGGGGTTTGAGTGTCCCAATGATCCTAGGAGCTATGCTGTCAGGGGCTTCATGCCCCTAGAAGGGTCACCCAAGGCAGACAGGTCCTAGGTGAGGGATCAGACAAAGCGCAGCCCAAAAACCCCTATGATGAGTACAATTAATGGACTAAGTTTTCCCTCGCCCGGACGCGGGTCACCGGGGCCCCACTCTGGAGCCAGGCCCGGAGGTGGGGCACGCTGGCGAGCGCCTGGTGGCCGGGCTTTTACCCATGGAGCCCGGCCGGGCACAGCCCGAAGAGGAGACGTGGGTCCCCCTTCCCATGGGCTCACCACCTGTGGGAGGGGCCAAAGGGGTCGGGTGCAATGTGAGATGGGTGGTGGCCGAGGGCGGGGACCCTGGCGGTCTGATCCTCGGCTACAGAAGCTGGCCATTGGGACATGGAATGTCACCTCTCTGGTGGGGAAGGAGCCTGAGCTAGTGTGTGAGGTTGAGAGTTCCGACTAGAAATAGTCGGACTCACCTCAACGCATGGCTCTGGCTCTGGAACCAGTTTCCTTGAGAGGGGTTGGACACTCTTCCACTCTGGAGTTGCCCCTGGTGAGAGGCGCCGAGCAGGAGTGGGCATACTGGTTGCCCCCCATCTTGGTGCCTGTACGTTGGGGTTCACCCCGGTGAACGAGAGGGTAGCCTCCCTTCGCCTACGTGTGGGGGGACGGGCTCTGACTGTTGTTTGTGCCTATGCACCAAACGGCAGCTCAGACTACCCACCCTTTTTGGAGTCCTTGGAGGGGGTATTGGAGAGTGCGCCTCCTGGGGACTCCCTTGTTCTACTGGGGGACTTCAACGCTCACGTGGGCAATGACAGTGAGACCTGGAGGGGTGTGGTTGGGAGGAACGGCCCCCCTGATCTGAACCAGAGTGGTGTTCTGTTATTGGACTTCTGTGCTCGTCATGGATTGTCCATAACGAACACCATGTTTAAGCATAAGGGTGTCCATATGTGCTCTTGGCACCAGGACACCCTAGGTCGCAGTTCGATGATCGACTTTGTTGTCGTCTCATCTGATCTGCGGCCGCATGTCTTGGACACTCGGGTGAAGAGAGGGGCGGAGCTGTCAACTGACCACTACCTGGTGGTGAGTTGGCTCCGATGGTGGGGGAGGATGCCGGTCAGACCTGGCAGACCCAAACGTATTGTGAGGGTCTGCTGGGAACGTCTGGCAGAGTCTCCCGTAAGACGGAGCTTTAACTCCCACCTCCGGGAGAGCTTTGAACACGTTCCGAGGGAGGCGGGGGACATGGAGTCCGAGTGGGCCGTGTTCCGCGCCTCTATTGTCGAGGCAGCTTATCGGAGCTGTGGCCGCAAGGTTGTTGGTGCCTGTCGTGGTGGCAACCCTCGAACCCGGTGGTGGACACCGGCAGTGAGGGATGCTGTCAGGCTGAAGAAGGAGTCCTATTGGGCCTTTTTGGCTTGTGGGACCCCGGAAGCAGCTGATAGGTACCGGCAGTCCAAGCGGCATGCGGCTCGGGTGGTTGCTGAGGCAAAAACTCGGGCGTGGGAGGAGTTCGGAGAGGCCATGGAGAATGACTTCCGTACGGCTTCGAGGCGATTCTGGTCCACCATCCGGCGTCTCAGGG
>JBBPBX010051267.1:0-24641 GCA_038048925.1 Garcialebias charrua | reverse complement strand
TACTTTTCTGCCATGTGCAAGCTGCCCATGTCACTAATACACCCCCATATCATCAGAGAGGCTGGTAATTGGCCTGAGCCTCAATAACAGGTGAAATGTTCCCTCTATATTTCAATATGGAGGTTGTGGCAAAAATAGTTTCCAGAAAGAATTTCAAGTTTGGGCCATCTGACCACAGAGCGGTTTTATTCTTCACTTCAGTTCATATCAAAGAAGAGCTTTAAGCAGCATTTGTGGATGACAGTAAGCTTTGTTTACAGACAATGATCTGTGTGGAAGTGTTCATGGACTCATGCTGTGATGTCCAGCACTGAATCAGACCTGTTTTTAACGCAGCGACCCCTGAGGGCCTGAAGAATACAGGAACCAATATCGACTTTCAACCTTGCCCTTTGAGCTCGAGAGATTTCTCCATATTCTCTAAACCTTTTGATATCATAAACTGTAGATGATGGGATATTTAAAGTCTTTCCAATTTCCAGCTGAGGAACGTTATTCTGAAATTGTTCCACTAATTTTAGACCCTATTTTTCACAGACTGGTGCTGTTTTGCAGGTCACTTATGCCTCTTATGCAATGTAAATCCCGATCCGGTCTGGACCGACCCCAGTCGTCCCAGCCCAGGTCTTCCCCAGCTCTGGTTTTGTTTGCTTTCAGCAGCGTGTCGCCTCGATGTGGGCAGGATCGTTCTAGCAAGACCGTACCAATCTCAGCTCAGCAATGACAGCACCTTGTTGTTTGTCCATCTTTTGCATTGCCAGTTATTTCTAAAGACAAATAGGAGCTCTCTATCACACAACCAGCCGGAAGGAAATAGTGGTAAGGAGCAGTCACTGGAATTATGTTTATTAAATTTGTTCATTTTTTTTTACAAAAGAAACAATACAAGACAATCTCATAAATGATAGTGTACAAAATGTCAAAAAATGAAAGGTAGCAGAAAGAAGAATAAATCTTATTATATCTGCCCCTTACTTCCAACAATCAGATTAAACAACAATAATCAACCATGTAAACAATAATAATCTTCAACCAACTTTTTCCAACAATCAGATTAAACAATAATAATCTTCAACCAACAGTACAAAATGACTAACTCTTTCTAATTTTCTAACTAATACAATACACATTACGCTATTTCATTTTTTTTAACACATTTGTTTTGATCATTTTTTTAAATGTAAACATTGACTTGGCATTTTTAACTACATTCTCCAAGCCATTCCATAATCTAATTCCCTCCTCAGCTTCTCTTCCTGCTCTTTGCATCCATGCCCATGAAATGGTTACATTCAAATACTAATCAAAATATAATTTATTAGATAATTTACATTTCGAGTTGACGTTTGGTCAAAACCTTGAAAACATTTTATTAAATAATATTCCTTGTGTTCAGACATCACTATATACGTTAACACAATATCACATTCTTTTAGGTTATAATTCAAACATTTAGCCCTCTATCTACCCTACAAAGAAAACTCTATAAAAAGTTGCATTTTTTATTTCCTTGGGTGACTGATGACAGCAATCAATGACTATTTTTATAACAAACTCATTGTTTTTTTTACTATTGACCTCTACCAAATGGTTGAGATATCACTTAATGACAAAAGTACAAAATATTAAACAAATAGCACAAACATCAGAAAAAGTAACATAAACATGCTCGTTTACAAATAAAAAATAAGAAAAAGAATATCCAGGGCATTGAGTATATTTTATTTATTGCGGTATGCCAAAAACAATGTTTCTATTTATTTAAACTAAGAAAAGTACAGTATCAAACAACTAATTCTAACATTTATAAATTTTCAGGTTGTCTACATCTTTAACAAAGTGCAACAGCTAAAAAATAAATTGACTTCTGATTGAGTGCTCTTATGCAAAACATTCACTTTTCTAATAAAAACTAAAAAGTTAATTAAGTGGAAATGGTTAAATTTCTTACTTCCCTCAATAAACCTAATTTGTGGTGGAGTGCTTACATTTTTTAGGAAAAAGATCCACATTTCTGGTGAATTGATTGAACCAGTAGTGTTTGATTTGATTTAAACTTGTAAATATCCAAACACAATAAAACGGTGCCAAACATTAAAACATTGCATTTCCAAACTTTCCAACTCAACATATCTCATTGGGGTGGTTGTGCGATCACACTACTGCTTTTTGAGAATTAGATATAATTCACTTATGTGCTGTAAAGCATTCCTGGTTTGTGTTCAAACACAAGAAAACTTTGCACTTCTGACATTTCCACCTTGATACACCCTTGGAACATAGGTTGGATCGTCCCCACTTGTCACATTGAATAGGTCACTCTTCCAAACTATCATGGCACACAGCTGGTTGTGGTTTTGGTTGTGAAGGTCTTGGGGCATAGGTGTCGCAACCATTATATGTGAAGGGGATGTGTCCCCCCAAATAAAATGACCCCACTCCCCACACACTCACACACACACTTTTACAATTAGTTCAGTAGATGCCGTTTCTTTCGAGAACAAATCCATTCCACTTGATTAATCGGAGAATACTCAAACCACTAAAAATCCACTCCAGGTTTTCCTGGTGACCTACATTTCAGCAGCCTGCAGTTTCTCCTTTGTGTGTGTGTTTGTGTGTGTGTGTGTGTGTGTGTGTGTGTGTGTGTGTGTGTGTGTGTGTCCTTGTTTATGCTACGTTGTAAGGCCCAGTTTTCTGAGTTTTACCAAATTGTGAGGCCCAACTGGTTCTTATGGGGCCCAAAGCCCGGGCCCCATAAGAAGAAGTCCCGTTGGTGGGTTAGGGGTTAGGTTTAGGACTAAGGTGTGAATTGAGGATGTGTTAAGGTTAGGGTTAGGTATGCATTGGTAATGGTTAGGTTTAGGGTAAAGGTCAGGGTTAGGCTATAGAAATGAATGAAAAATGAATGGAAGTCAATGCAATGGCCCCACAAAGATAGTAAAACAAACCTGTGTGTGTGTGTGTGTGTGTGCAGTATACTAAACATTCTGTTTCCACTTAAAAAAAACTAGTTATGTTTTAAAACTATGTCATTAATTGATAGGGAATCGTTCTTGAGTGTATGAGCTGTTGTCTCTTCCATCATTTCAGACCCTTGTTCAATATGTCGGCTTTACCTGAGCCAGGCTTTAGTATCTGCAGAGTGACGATTATTTTAATAGCTTTTCTGAACCATGAGTAAAACATAGCATAAATAACAGGATTTAGACAAGAGTTAAAATAAAATATAAAGTACAAAAAGCTGTTTAGTTTACTCTCAACTAAAGAGTAACCATAATATGGGCAGTAACATGCTAAAAATACAATAACAAGAACACCAAGAGTCCTGGCTGCTTTCAACTCTGTTTTTTTAGTTTTTACAGTCTCTGATTGCATGAGTGTGACCACTGCAATGTGAGAACGCATGGCACGAGCCTGAGACACAGCTACTACACATATTCTAAAGTACAGAACAATGATGACTGTAATTGGAAATATGAAGTTTAAAATAATGTCAACTATCCCTTCAGCAAAATTTAATCCAGGCACACATTTTCCCAAGCAGGAATTATTTTTGCCTGGTTGAATAATAACATCATGTATAAAGAAAAAGCTACAGAAAGCAGCACATACCCAACACAAACAAACACAATATTTGACTCTCACTAAAGTGATTCTGGTGGGATAATGGAGTGGGAGACAAATAGCCACATACCGGTCAACTGAAATGAGAACAATATTTCCAATTGAGGTAGATACAATTTGACAAATTAGGTAAGTATAAGCAACACACATAATATCTCCAAGAAACCAGCAATTTGTTATTCTGAGGATTTCTAAAGGCATCACAAAGAGACCAACAAGAAAGTCTGAAACAGCCAGGGATAGTAGGAGGATGTTAGTGGGTGTGTGGAGCTGCCTGCAAGGAGACAAACAAATTAGCAATCAAAAGTATAGCAACACGTATGTATAATAAATATCAGTATTAAATGTTTTACTACCAGATATGTAAATATAAACATTATTTCTGAACTTTAAACTATAAGTTGTGATTAGAAGTTGTACTCTGCCTGAAATGGGAGACTGTGATGATGACAAGCAGATTGAGAGCTACAGTGATCAGAGAGATAAAGGACAGCAGAGAGTACAGGAGCATTGATTCCAATTCTGAAGATATTGGCTTCCTGCAGGAGTTGTTGAGGAGTTGTGGAAAACAGAGCTCTGCTCCGTCATGAATATTCATCCTGAAACAGCCAGCCACAGCTCTGTGGCAAGCACTGTGTTGCACAGCTGATATTTATCATCCTTGTTTATCCATTTGTTTACTCTCCTTAAGGCATTGTTGCTATGCCTTCTTTGTTGTATCTTGTTGTGTCTTTACAAGATTCTTGAATTTTTCGTTTGATTTTTCTCTTCAGTTGTACATTTTTGGGGAAACTTTTTAAGGATTTTTCCAAGAACATTTTCAATAACTGAATATTTTACATTTCTAACATACCTGTTTCTTTGCACTGTATGTATGATGACCCCTCTGTGATCCCTATTACTGTGGTTGTGGATGTGGATATGATCGGCTTCCGTGTGTGGAACCCACGTTCAGGAAGATGTGGAGATGCCAGTAAAATAAGTACCGTATTTTCTGGTGTATAGGTCTCACCGGTGTATAGGGCGCATTGTCCAATTATCACCAATAGATTGGAAAAATCCCTAGATAGGTCGCACTGGTGTATAGGTCGCACCTACGTTTAGCTCTTTTTTCATTCATTCATTCAACCTTTATTTAGTCAGGTAAATCTTTTGAACCTCATGGGCTCATTTACGAAAGCGACCTGCTAAAACTAAAGAACAATGAACAGCAATGGTAGAATTTCCTTAAACAATAAACAATCAAACAATAAACAATAGAAAACAAAAGAGAGAGAATATATATATATATATATACATATATATATATATACATACACATACATATATATATATATATATATATATATATATATATATATATATATATATATATATATATATATATATATATATATATATATATATATACATATATATATATATATATATATATATATATATATATATATATATATATACATATATATATATACATATATATATATATATATATATATACATACATATATACACATTCCTCCTTTTAACAAAGTATCAAAAAACTAGCAAAACATTATAAGGTAGACGTATAAAATCAAAGACAGGAACAAATCTGCATTGGTTTTTGCCAGGATTCCAACAGATTCTGAAAACCATTTAGAGAAGTCAAGGTCGAGAGCTTCAGATCTTTTTGTAAGATATTCCATGAAGCAGGAGCGGAATAGGAGAAGGCCCTTTTTCCAAGTTCAGTCCTCACTGACGGAACACTGCAGGTAATCATGTCCTGAGAGCGCACACTGTAGCTGCACTCACGCAAAGACATGTAGGAGGAGATGTATGAGGGCAGCAGACCAAGAAGTGATTTAAAGATGAAAATGTACCAGTGGAAGAGTCTGCGTGAGGTTAATGATGTCCAGTTAACCAGTGAATACAGGGTGCAGTGGTGGGTACGATAATCACAACCAGTTATGAATCTTAGTGCACCATGATAGACAACATCCAACATCCGCAGGGTGCTTGTAGGAGCATTCATGTAGAGAATGTCACCGTAATCAATGGAGGGAAGGAAAGTCACAGATACAAGGCGTTTCCTAACATTCAGTGATAGACATGATCTGTTTCTGAAAAAGAAACCCAGTTTAACTTTCAGTTTCTTCACTAGGTTTTCCACGTGGAGTTTAAAAGAGAGATGTGAATCGATCAGGATACCCAGATATTTATAGGAATCAACAAACTCGATAGGTACACCATTTGAAGATAAAATCAGAGGAGGATCTGCTGGAACCGCCTTCCTATTTGAAAAAAACATCCCTTTTGTTTTATCAGCATTTAGGACAAGTTTGAGACGGAACAAATCTGACTGGATGATGTCAAAAGCGGATTGCAGTAACTGGAAAGCCTTAGCTACTGTTTTAGCTCGGCAATAAACAACTGTATCATCAGCATAGAAATGTAAGGATGCATCAGGGATGCAGTGACCTACATTAGCTATGTAGATTGTAAAGAGAGTGGGTCCTAAAACTGAGCCTTGTGGTACACCATTTTTAACTGTTAAATAGCTGGAAAAAGTACCGTTATGTTGAACACATTGCCTCCGATTGGAAAGATAGTTAGAAAACCAACCGATGGTGTGATCAGAGAAACCGATTTCTGAGAGCTTATGACACAGGATGTTATGATCCACAGTGTCAAAAGCTTTAGACAGGTCTAAGAAAAGTGCAGCACAATAGTCCTTAGCATCCAATGCTTCAACAACATCATTCAGAACCTTCAGAGAAGCAGTTGTTGTGCTGTGTTTTTTCCTGAAACCAGATTGATGAAGAGGTAAGATGTTAAATGAGTCCAGATAGTTTTTGATCTGAGAGTTTATCAGTTTTTCTAGAACCTTGGCTAAGATGCAGAGTTTAGAGATCGGTCGATAATTGTTCAATGAGGTGGGGTCACCTCCCTTCAGCAAAGGAAGAACAAAGGCTGTTTTCCAAGCATCCGGAATGGTGTTTTGGCTTATGGACAGATTAAAGATGTGGGTCACAGGGACTGTGATGATATGAGCAGCCAGCCTTAAGAAGTAAGGTGGAAGTTCATCTGGACCTGCAGATTTTTTAGGATCAAGATCATNTATATATATATATATATATATATATATACTATATATATATATATATATATATATATATATATATATATATATATATATATATATATATATATATATATATATATATATATATATATACATATATATATACATACACAATTCCTCCTTTTAACAAAGTATCAAAAAACTAGCAAAACATTATAAGGTATATGTATAAAATCAAAGACAGGAACAAATCTGCATTGGTTTTTGCCAGGATTCCAACAGATTCTGAAAACCATTTAGAGAAGTCAAGGTCGAGAGCTTCAGATCTTTTTGTAAGATATTCCATGAAGCAGGAGCGGAGTAGGAGAAGGCCCTTTTTCCAAGTTCAGTCCTCACTGACGGAACACTGCAGGTAATCATGTCCTGAGAGCGCACACTGTAGCTGCACTCACGCAAAGACATGTAGGAGGAGATGTATGAGGGCAGCAGACCAAGAAGTGATTTAAAGATGAAAATGTACCAGTGGAAGAGTCTGCGTGAGGTTAATGATGTCCAGTTAACCAGTGAATACAGGGTGCAGTGGTGGGTACGATAATCACAACCAGTTATGAATCTTAGTGCACCATGATAGACAACATCCAACATCCGCAGGGTGCTTGTAGGAGCATTCATGTAGAGAATGTCACCGTAATCAATGGAGGGAAGGAAAGTCACAGATACAAGGCGTTTCCTAACATTCAGTGATAGACATGATCTGTTTCTGAAAAAGAAACCCAGTTTAACTTTCAGTTTCTTCACTAGGTTTTCCACGTGGAGTTTAAAAGAGAGATGTGAATCGATCAGGATACCCAGATATTTATAGGAATCAACAAACTCGATAGGTACACCATTTGAAGATAAAATCAGAGGAGGATCTGCTGGAACCGCCTTCCTATTTGAAAAAAACATCCCTTTTGTTTTATCAGCATTTAGGACAAGTTTGAGACGGAACAAATCTGACTGGATGATGTCAAAAGCGGATTGCAGTAACTGGAAAGCCTTAGCTACTGTTTTAGCTCGGCAATAAACAACTGTATCATCAGCATAGAAATGTAAGGATGCATCAGGGATGCAGTGACCTACATTAGCTATGTAGATTGTAAAGAGAGTTGGTCCTAAAACTGAGCCTTGTGGTACACCATTTTTAACTGTTAAATAGCTGGAAAAGTACCGTTATGTTGAACACATTGCCTCCGATTGGAAAGATAGTTAGAAAACCAACCGATGGTGTGATCAGAGAAACCGATTTCTGAGAGCTTATGACACAGGATGTTATGATCCACAGTGTCAAAAGCTTTAGACAGGTCTAAGAAAAGTGCAGCACAATAGTCCTTAGCATCCAATGCTTCAACAACATCATTCAGAACCTTCAGAGAAGCAGTTGTTGTGCTGTGTTTTTTCCTGAAACCAGATTGATGAAGAGGTAAGATGTTAAATGAGTCCAGATAGTTTTTGATCTGAGAGTTTATCAGTTTTTCTAGAACCTTGGCTAAGATGCAGAGTTTAGAGATCGGTCGATAATTGTTCAATGAGGTGGGGTCACCTCCCTTCAGCAAAGGAAGAACAAAGGCTGTTTTCCAAGCATCCGGAATGGTGTTTTGGCTTATGGACAGATTAAAGATGTGGGTCACAGGGACTGTGATGATATGAGCAGCCAGCCTTAAGAAGTAAGGTGGAAGTTCATCTGGACCTGCAGATTTTTTAGGATCAAGATCAAATTAGGTAAGTATATTAGGTAAGTATTTGTAGCTCTGCTGCAAATGTCTGCCACAGGAGTGCACAGCAAGGCTTGTCTGCCACAGGAGCACACAGCAAGGCTTTTAAGAAGATTAACACTTAAAAACAATTATTTGTTTGATAGAAATTATAGCAAATATGTGTCTGAGCTGAACTTTTCCTTAATAAATGAACGTAATTGTGAAATTAGCTGGATTTAATAATTTGTTTCGCCGAAAATGATAACAAGCCATATATAGGTTGCACCGGTGTATAGGTCGCAGGCCTTGAAAAAAACATAAAAAGGTGTGACCTATACACCGGAAAATATGGTAAAGATTTATTATGAATAAACAAAACAAAATGCTGATGGGCAGCTAACTTAAGGAGGAGACACGGGGGGATGAGGAAACCATGAAGCCTTGGACGGGACAAGGACAAAGACCAAGACAGAGGCAAAGGCAAAAGCACAGGCAAAGGTACAGGCAGATGCAATGGTAATCCAAAGACAATGACAAGACACCAAGGGACTGAATATATACAGACACTGACAAGGTGAAATGACAGACACCTGCGGTGATTGGGATTAGACACAGGTGTGACAGTGCTGGATCACAGGAGGAGGAATGCTGAGGAGGGACTGGTAAACATGAGTGAAAAACACAACATGTAGAACCAGACCCCAGAAACCCTACACCTTCAGGGTGAGAGATGGACTCCGCCAGGGCTGCCTGTTGTCACTGATTCTGTTCATAACTTTTATGGACAGAATTTCTCGGTGCAGCCAGTGGGCAGAGGGTTTCCTGTTTGGTGGCTTCAGGATTCCATCTCTGCTCTTTGCAGATGATGTGGGATGGCTATGACATTACACGTTGGTGGTGAGACATAGCTTCCTGTTTGTCTGTTGGTAGCTCAAGTGAATTGTTTGCTTGAGTTGTCTTTTGTTTTCCGGATTTATCTGTCTTTTGCAGTTTTTCATTCTAGTTCACAAACACACTTAGTACAATTGTTTTTCTACTGTTGGATAGTGCCCTAACACCTTTTATCTTTCAACACTTCTCGGTTGTTTTGGTGTATTGAGATCTGTTAGCTCTTGCTAGCATTAGCTTATGTAACCCCTGACTTAGTAAATAGTTAGAATAACTCAAAAGTTATAGACCAGCTTCAAGGTTTGACAAGGGTACATGAAAAAATGAAATGGGACAAAATGAATTGGCTGGAGGCAGGAATGAGCAAAACTTTATTTAGTAACAGAAAATAAATAATATATTTTACAACACAGTCCAACCTAACATAGATATTGCAACCATTATATGTGAAGGGAACATGTCCCCTCCCACATTAAATTTTTTTCATTTGGACCCCCAACCCCATCCCCACACACACACACACCTTTACTATGAAACATTAGTTCATTCAGCGCTGTTTCTCTTTCTTTGTGAACAAATCCATTCCACTTGATTATTAGGAGAATACTCAAGCCACTGAAACTCCACTCCAGGTTTTCCTGGTTACCTCCAATACATAGTTCCCATGTGACGTCAATCTATGGGTTGTCCTGTTTGACCCTCCCACAGGAAGGCTAAGCAGCAGTTGGAGCGCATTCTAATGGATGTCCATTTTTCACGTTGTTTTTTTTGTTAATTTCTAATTAATTGCAATGGTTACTTCGTGTTGTGTCAGTGGGTGTTCCAGTCGGGTAGACGTTTGGGCAACGCGCAGGTTTCACTTAATCAAAAAAAAGTAAACGTGAAGGATTTATCTCATCGGAGAAACTCACAGCAGCCCCTCCTCTCTCTGAGTCTGGCTCGGATCTGCTCTGGAAGACGTCGTCCTTTTGGCCGGTAAACAAAATATTCTACATAAATCATTTTGTGAAACTATGTCAGAACAATGTTAGAGTACAACTGTCTGTGTGTTAGAGCTGTTTTTTTTTTTCATTATTTAGCAAACCGTCTTGCATGCTGTGGCTAGCTTAGCATCTCGCTAACGCGACAACGGCCTCCTCACGGTCTCGCACGGTCCACCGGGACCGGCGGGGAGACCGTCCCAGTGGGAGAAGGAGGACGGGAGCCAAGTCGTGCGGGCGACGCGTCGGTCCCATGGGACGTGCCCCCGCGGCCGCGACGGATCCACGCCGTCCGACCTGAGCTCGACGGACCCTCCGCTCCAGATGCTAACAACATGCTAACTTCCAACACGGTAACACTCAAAGTGCTGGTTCTGGTCCGTGTTCAGCTTGGACTGTTTGTTGGCTGTGTGTTATTTTAGTTAAACCTTTTTTTAGCTGGTTAGATCTGATTGAGACAGTTTACACATCTTTTTTGGATTTAAAGCTGTGAAGCTCTGTGCTGTGAAGCCGGTGTGCGCTCATTGTAGTAATTAAATAATTAATGATATCGGAGTAACTACTTTGTGACAAGTTGTCTGATTCGTCTGCCATGATTTCTTTCTCAAACTCATTTAACTCCGACCACTGCCATTTTGCTCTTGTTCCTTGGTGAAGCTGTGGTAGCGCGTGTTTTTGTCAGCATAATTTGCTCTGGTTGTTCGCGTCTGCTAGGTCGCCATCTTGCCTTTTCTGCCTTTAGATGTGGTGCCGAAACCGGTATTGCTCAATACTGGGGGCGTGTCTGGGAACTATGTATTCTACACACAGCAGCAGTGTTTCTGTGCATCTCCTCCTGCCTCGGTAGAAAACGTGCACAGGCGGAGGTGGTGGAGAAACACCTCTGTGTTGATCACTCTGTCACGATCCGCGCAGGAGCTGGACGAGCTGGACGCCAGGGCCGGTTCTAGCTGGAATCTGGACCTGGACCGGCCGGCGCCGACGGAGGAACCCACAAGCATGATGACCAGATGGCTCGGAAAGACAAAAATGACAATTAGTGAACTGCACAAACATCACACAGGATAAATCACTGAAGGAACAGCAATTACTTACCAGGCCCCCAAAGGGGACCCTTGGTGCAGACAAAGCTCAAAGCAGACCAGCAGATCATGACACCATGGGAGGACAATGCTCAATTAACGTCATGTGCAAGGACTTTCCTCTGCAGCAACCCAGCTCCTTCTCCTCTGAAGTCAGGAACCCAACTCCCTCTTCATGTGAAGTCACAGAGACTAAATACTGATCACTAATGAGACAAGAGGAAGACACCTGTGGACAATTAAGAAGAGAATCAGGTGAGAAACAGGTGAAATCCTCACATACCCCCCTCTCCACGGATGTCCCATGACATCCAAGAGAGAACACAGAGGAACACGGATGACACAGAGGAACACGGATGTCACTTGACACCCCTCGAGGAAAGACGGAGGAACCAGGACTACGTCTCCAGCGCCCCCAAAGGAGCGAGGAGGTACAGGGACAGATCTTCGACTCCAAAGCTCAAAGAGCAAGGAGGGGAAGCAGACTCTGGAGCCCAGAGGAAATCCTCCAACACCCACTGAGAGCGAGGAGGGGGACAGAGGTTCGGCTCCAGCGTCCACGGAGGAGCGAGGAGGGGAACAGAACAGACACCGAGGCCAAGAGGGGACACGGATAGAAATGGAAAATCGCTTCCAATGCCCACGGAGGAGCAAGGAGGAACCAATGCCCACTGAGGAGCACGGAGGAACCAGGTCTACGTCTCCAGCGCCCCCAGAGGAGCGAGGAGGGCAGCAATACATTACCCACAGGAAGACAGGAACTCTGGAAGCAGTTGTGTTAGTAATTGAGCATTCTGTCACGATCCGCGCAGGAGCTGGACTCACTGGACGAGCTGGACGCCAGGGCCGGTTTTAGCTGGAATCTGGACCTGGACCGGCCGGCGCCGACGGAGGAACCCACAAGCATGATGACCAGATGGCTCGGAAAGACAAAAATGACAATTAGTGAACTGCACAAACATCACACAGGATAAATCACTGAAGGAACAGCAATTACTTACCAGGCCCCCAAAGGGGACCCTTGGTGCAGACAAAGCTCAAAGCAGACCAGCAGATCATGACACCATGGGAGGACAATGCTCAATTAACGTCATGTGCAAGGACTTTCCTCTGCAGCAACCCAGCTCCTTCTCCTCTGAAGTCAGGAACCCAACTGCCTCTTCATGTGAAGTCACAGAGACTAAATACTGATCACTAATGAGACAAGAGGAAGACACCTGTGGACAATTAAGAAGAGAATCAGATGAGAAACAGGTGAAATCCTCACATTTGGGTGTTATTATTGATGACAAACTGACATGGAAACAACACATAAATTCTGTAAGAATAAAAATAGCTAAATCGATTGCAGTACTATACAAGGTCAGAGACCTATTGAATGATAAAGCTCTGTATTTGTTGTATAACACAATCATTGTTCCACACTTAATCTATTGTATTGATGTTTGGGGGAAAGCGTGTAAAACAATCACAAAGCCTATTTTTGTATTACAGAAAAGAGCTGTAAGAATTATCACTAGAAAACATTACTGTCATCCATCCAGTACATTATTTTATCAACTGAAATTATTGAAGTTCCATGATTTGGTTGATTATAATATTTTATCAATTATGTATAGGGCTCAGAATAACGAATTACCTTTAAATATCCAAATGAATTTTGTTAAAAGACAAAGTTGTTATAATCTTAAGGGGACAGAGATGTTTGTAAAACCACAATTCAGAACTAGTTTGAAGGGACGTTCTACCTCAATCCAGGGAATTAGATTATGGAATGGCTTGGAGAATGTAGTTAAAAATGCCAAGTCACTGTTTACATTTAAGAAAATGATCAAAAGGAATTTGTTGAAAAAATATATATGAATTAGCATAATGTGTATTGTATCAATTATTAGTTATGTATTAGTATTAGTATTAGAAAATTAGAAAGAGTTAGTCATTTTGTACTGCTGGTGAAAGATTATTATTGTTTAATCTGATTGTTTGAAAAAAGGGGCAGATATAATAAGATTTATTCTTCTTTCTGCTACCTTTCATTTTTTTTACATTGTGTACATATCATTAATGGGATTGTCTTGTATTGTGTTTCTTTTGTAAAAAAATGAACAAATTTTAATAAACATAAACATGCTGTAGCCCAGCTTCAACCTCTTGTTGGCTCACAGGCATCAATAGGCAATGGTGGGATTTAACTAAGTACAAGTACTTTGTTACTGTACTTAAGTACATTTTTATGTATCTGTACTTTACTTAAGTAGACTTAAATGTGGGTACTTTTACTTTTACTCCACTTCATTTTACATGAAGTATCTGTACTTTCTACTACACTACATTTCTATAATGTGTTTAAATAAAGTCCAGTTGATCTTGTATTGAACGCCTTTTTGATTTTATAATGTGTTGAGTTACAAGTTACATTCACGTTGCAGCTTTTTGATTTGTCATTAGTTTGAAAGTAACTGATGTCGATAGAGTTGGTACATTGAATCACTGCAAAGTGGGCAGGTAACATTAAACCTGCCTTCAAGAAGAACTGGACCAATGTAGTGTATTCTAGTATAAACGTCATTGAGCTGGGAGCACCCACAGCACCACTAACACACCCAAAATGGATTCCACCACAGAGATTCAGCCAGAAGATACACACCACCCATGCATGGTCTTATTGAAATTTTATTGAAAGACTATTGAAATATTATTGAAAGACGATTGAAAGACTGTTCAGTACAGCAGGACAGATTCTCTCTCCCAAAAGAGCCAGACTGGACTAATGAAACTTTGAAAACCAACTTCTTCTGAACTTGAACAAGAAATTCTTGCTGCAACATTAAAATGATTCAGTTCGTGTTAGGACAGGAGACAAGAGATGTCTCCAAATGTCTCAACACTCAGGTCCAAGTTTTGAAAATGGTGTCAGGAAGTTAAAAAATTGTTCACTATTGACCCATTACAAGGTTGACTAGACAGTATTTTAACTAGAGTTGATGACAAACTGCAGTTGAAATGATCAGTGCATGTTCCTTTGTTAGCTGTGCTTAATGCTCCTTTTTTCTGTCAGACAACTTTTACTTAAACGTGTTTACTGCAGTTAAAATGACATATTGGTTCCCTTATCAGTCAGGTCTCTCGGTGCAACACTATTGCTATGGGAAATTGCACCCCTGCGCGATTACCTGAAGGAATACATTCACGCCTTTACGGCAGGGGCGTCAGCATCACCCCAGAGATCCCGCCCTCTGGGTACTTAAGACGCGGACGCCCATCCTACTCTTTTTGCCCTTCACCTCGCTTAAACCTGAACTGCGTGGGACTTCTCTGTTGTCACATCGCTCGACCAGAGGTGAGCTAGCTCCCTACACTGAGCGTACAGAGAAATTTCCTGCGTATTGCTGGGCTGGCGAAAGCTAGTCCGGCACTTTTTTTCTTAACCCCAAAGTTTTCTTCTCTTCTCTCCGCAGACTGCTTTGCTCGACGGCACTAACTGCGTCACATCGCTATCCTGCTAAAGTCGTAGCAGGCTAGCCAGCGAAAGTGACGCGACGGAGGAGACGACTCGAACAAGATTGTTGAAAAGACTTGCTTGTTTTCTCTCGGACATGGCTCAGAGAAAGGAAAGTGAAAGCCAAGATTTACGAAAAAGGCTAGCAGGACGGCGAGCCCAACCTCGCGCGCCTGCCCCAGCGGCTACGGTTTTTCTCTTTTGGCGACAGACACCCACGAGGCCTGTCCTGTCTCCCTGGGGATGTTGCACGCAAAAATGGCGTTGGACGCGCCCGACTCCTGCCCATACTGCAGCCAGATGCTGGAGGCGGTGAAGAAGCACCGGGTCGACTTTGTGGCCAAAGCCATGGGCAAAGCTGCAGCGCCAACAGACCCGGATCTCACTCAGGCTATCACGCCCACGCCGGAGCTCGAGAGCATGGATTTGGAGGACAGTACTTGAGTCGAATGGGGCGACAGTCCAGACGTGGCGGCTCCCATCGGGGACTCGACAGCCGAATTTGACACTCGAGGCATGATGAACGCGGATGAGATCTCGCTAACAGCCTCGGGTGAAATTTCTGGTGATGAAGCTGACAATGAGTATGACAGAGAGGAAGAGGATCTCTCACACAACCCGGCACCAGTGCTCCCGGAGACTAACACTTTGATCCCCGCTCTGTTCGACTTGTGCCGCAGAGCAACGGACGCGCTGCAGATCCCTTGGCCAGAACCTCCACCCCGTCAACAAGTCACGAGGTTGGCAGGAAATTATTTTTTTGTCAATCAGCAATCCATAACGAGGCACAGGATGCCCATCTTCTCGGATTTCCTCACAGAGCTGACTCGCACCTGGGCTGAACCCAGAGCTCCCATGTTGCTCCCACTCTCACAGTTCCTGGACGTGGCTGGATTGGAGGCAGCGGGAATAGCCAATGTGCCACAGATGGAGGACATGCTTGCATCTCACCTGGCCCCCAGATCCTCTGGAACAAAACCGACTTTGCCCAGTAGAGCCTGTCGAGCCTCAGCTACTCAGCTCAAGAAGTGCTACAGAGCTTAGGGCCTCGCGTTGCGCGCGATGAACGCATACCTGGCTGAAAAGCTACAGGAGCTCTAGGTGACGACAGACAAACAGGCTACCACCGAAGTGCTGGAGAAAGCCTGCAGGGCTACGGACTTTGTGCTCCGCATGATGGGGACAACTGCCATTGCACAAGGCAGATGTATGGCTGAGGTGGTTATTGCCCATTGTCATTTGTGGATGACCCTGACGGACCTTCCGGAAGGTCACTCAGCGGGTCCCTTTTCTGCACCACTCGATAGAGCCGGCGGGACTGTTTGGGAAAGCCCTTCACCTCGCTTAAACCTGTTCAGACCAGGCTGGAACAGAGGCGTAAACAGGCTGAGGCCCTCAGGGAAGGCATGCCCAGGAGAGCTTTTGACCCCCCCCCCCCCAGGGAGACAGCTGGGAACAGACCCGTGCAGCCTCGGCACCGCTCAACCACATGTCATCCTCCGCAGAAGAGGCCGGCGTACGAGGGGGAGCACTGGCAGAGACCCCCACCGGGTCCACCTCAAGCTGGTCAGTCCTGGAGTAGAAACAGGTTCGTACCCCGCCAAGCAGTTCAACAGAGGACCTCTTCGGCGAATCGTGACACGAGACAGAAGCGAGCCTGATGAAACGGGTCCTCTGCTCAGCTTTACCGGCTCGTCCACCCAGGTGGTACGGGAGCCAATTGTTACATGTCCAGACTTTATTTGTAAAAGAGTACAAAAAGCTGGTGACTTTGATGTATGCTGAAAACATGACTGTTCTGATATATGTGAAATAAAGTCAAAAGATGGTTGCACAAAGCACAAAATAAAAATTCAAAGAACAGTTTTGCCCTGTTTCTTGACTCAAAAAAACAACAAAAAAACAACAGCAACATCAACAACACAACTTCCCTCTGATAAATCTGATAACGATCGCTATAAAGGGTGGGGGCTGTCACCCCCCTTCCCTCGCGGTTCATGGGGTACTAGATCAGAACAATAAGCCCCAGCAGGTTGCCGCAGGACTGTCTGCAACAGACAGACTCAGAGGCGTCTGCAAACAGGTACACCGGCTCTCAGGAGGTCAAGTGAGGGGAGTCACACTTTTCAACCCCCGCACCATCGGAACTCAGAGAGCCAACAATACACAAATTCCACAAGCCTGCGACACGTCCGAATGCCCGGAGGGCGTGCCGACAGAACTTGGTGACCATGACAACGTACCGTTATGGCCTCCAGATGCTTTTCAGCGGATGTCAACAATGAATAACGGGGGGGCTACAACAGGGGCCCACAGGCCCGAGCCAGACTCACATGCTGAATAAAGGGACAGTAATGATGCTACGGGTTTTGTAAACAAATGTTGTTACAAAGCAGGAAATGCACCTGGGCTGGATCAGATACTTCTTCCTCATGCCTGAGAAGGCCTGGACTTAATGGCATCATCCAGGCTTATAGGTGCTAAGCAGAAAAAGGTGTTTTGTGCAGTTTTAGATCCTCACACTGGAACTGACTTTTCATCCGGTAAAGACAGCAGGTTGTGCACCAACAGTGAACCTGCATTGTGTGACAGAGCTCAACGCACTAGCTCGGCTGTGCTTTTGAATGGCATACCCTCATCGGGAGCTTTGTAGCTCAGTCATAATATTGCAAAAATGAATCCAGATTACTGTATTTCTGGACGTATGAGTCACCACCACTTTGGTCAAAGCACGTCCTTAGAGAAAACGTGCCCGGTACAGCTCCCTGGAGTCATAACCAGCTCCAGAGTAATGGTTGAACCAGAGGAACGTGGACATCTGCTCCTTTTCAGAGACCTGCTACCTCAACAACAAGAACAGCCTCTCCGCTTACGCCCGGGACTGTGACAAACTTCAGCTTGGCTGCTGAGAGGAACAAACTGATGGCCTCAGGCCTTCCCAGCAATGTGGTAGACACTATACAAGGGGCAAGAGCGATGTTAACACAGACTCTCTATGCTCATAATGGTGTGTTTTTGAAGCTTGGTGCATGGAAAGGAATATTGTTTCTTATTCCTGTGACCTGGTCCAGCTTCTTACCTTTCTACAGGACCTGCTGGAGAAAGGCCGCTCCTTTTCCACAATTAAAGTGTTTTTGTCAGCCATCTCAGCATGCCATGAGGGCTGGGGGGGAAGACGCCCGGTGCACACCCTCTCATGATAAGGTTCATGAAGGGCGTACTGAGGAAGAGACCTCCCAGCAGGACCTTGACCCCTGATTGGGATCTCCAATTGGTCCTGAGTGCTCTCTGTGAGCCCCCATTTGAACCATTAAGCGAACATTAAGATAGATTTGCTATCTTATAAGACCGCTTTGCTCCTGGCTCTTTGCTCGGCGAAACGTGTGGGCGACCTCCATGCTTTGTCTGTGCACCCAATGTGTACCAGGTTTGCCCCTGATGGGTCAAAGGCCACCCTAAGGCCTAATCCTGTATATGTCCTAAAGGTTCTGACTTTGAATCCCAGAAGTCTGGACTTTGATCTCTCTTCATTTCCTCCTGCTCCTGTCCTCACTGAGGAACAGAGGAGACTGAGAGTACTCTGCCCCATTAGGGCTTTAAGTGCTTACATTGAAAAAACAACTGATTGGAGGAAAACAAACCAACTGTTTGTATGTTTTGCCATCCCGGCTACTGGCAGGACCCTGTCAAAGCAACGTCTCTCACACTGAGTCACTGAAGCCATTAAGAGGGCGTACAATAGCAAAGGTCAACAGGTGCCCTCTGGGGTACGTGCCCACTCTACTCGAGGCTTGGCCACCTCGTGGTCACTGTTCAAGGGTGTACCAGTTGCAGACATTTGTGCGGCTGCAAACTGGAGCTCAACGAACACTTTTGCAAAACATTACAGTTTGGACGTCACTGCGTGTGACGTCACTCAGGCTGTCCTCTCTAACACACAGTAGAGAGCGGCCGAGAGATGCCTAATGTATAAAGGCAGATGTTCCCACAAGCATGCATTTTACTGAGCATTTCAAGGGCGTGAATGAATTACGTTCCCATAGCAATAGTGTTGCACCGAGAGACCTGACTGATAAGGGAACTGAAAGTTATGCACCATAACTCATGTTCCCTGAAGGAAGGGAACGAGGTGCAACACAGTTGGCCCTTTTTTTTTTTTTTTTTTTTTTTTTTCCATTTATAGATGGCCTCCCTTCACACCTTATAGCCATCCTCTCACTCCAATATGTATTTTTTTTTTATAGAGAGAAAGAAAGAAAAGAGAAAGTGAGACAACAAAACAACAATTGTCCACAGAAAGAGCACAAGGCAAACACACCAAACCTCCGTCCACAATCCTGCAAAGCACATGACAGAACACAACAACGAAACATACAAGCATAAAGACTGATAATATTCATGACCTTGCAAAAGATTTCTATAAATACACATACCCATACCTACAAATATATATACAATATACATACATATATATTTATATTCATTTATATACCCATCTACATACATCTACTATACATCCCTGCATCCATTTGTGTGTGGTTGTGAGCATGCATAAGTGAATAAGGTTCCTCCAATAGAACATTTAGTAGCGACTGTGAAGCATCAGAGACCCGTCCCCCCAAAGCCCGAGACAGACGAAGGGGCGATCAAAGCCCAAGACCCCAGGAAGGACCCCGAGCCCAGAGTCCCCAGGACCACCCGAACAGGACGAGCCACTCGTCCACTCCCCAGATCCGACCAAGTGGAAGAACCGGACGAACCCCACCAGGGACCACACACAATGACCCCCCGGGGTCAACAGCGACAATACACAGGCCCCCGCCGGAGCCCGCTGCACCGACGTAGCCCCAGGGCCGGTCACCGAGGCTCGGGCACCGGGGACGCCCATCCCTCAGGTCCAGACCTGACAGGACCAGAGGACCCGAGCCCCACCAGGCAGCCACCAGGCCGAGCTGACAAACGCCCAAGCGCCCAGCCCCAGATAGTGAGGGCCCCAAGCACGCCCGCAGGCAGAGGAACACCCACCAGGGGGCCACGTGGCAGGAGCGCGACACTGGGTAGCCTCAGAAGTATCAGAGAGGGGGCAGTCCAAGTCCCAGCCTGACACTTAAACATTCATACACAGACACACTCATTCAGACCCACCCTCATCCTCACCCTCAGTCACAGAAAGACAAACAATAACGACACGCTCCATTCATAATCCCGATGCACACTCTATACCCCCTAGGTCCAAGACATGTACCTGCTCCCTACATGGGGCAGCCCACATCCAAACCCAGGAGGTAGACCCATTCATTCTGGGGTGGAGAGCAGCAGACGTCCCAAGATCCGGCACACCCCGCGCCCCGCCGACAGGACAGGACACCCGAGTCCAAGCAGCCCCAGAGGGAGCGCACTGCCAGCCCCGCCCACGGCGAACCCGCAGGCCCCGAACCCCCCCACACCCCAGCACAACCCCTGACGGCCCACCCCCAGAATGTCCGCAAGGCAACCAGGGGGTAAGAGAAAAATAAATAAATAATATATAAATAAATACATAAATAAATAAAATTGAAATTAACAAATCAAGACCCCGACACACACACCCCCGTCCCCAAATGTACTGTTGGTGAGTGTTGTTGTAAAGTGTATTTAAAAGGGAAAGAGAAGGAGCAAAGGCTAGCATTATACCAGTTTCCCCTCCACTCCAACTCTAACCCAGGCCCTAATTGTCTAGATGCATAATGTTGAGTGAGCATAGGCATGGGGGCGAGATTGATGTCATCCCGCCACCCATAGCCATAGTGCTCACTCCATTCCCTATATGTGACTTTTATGAAGATGTTTATGAATGAATGTCTAAAGTGTATATAAAATTGAGTCCCAGGTGCTCTTAACAACAGAGATGTAAAACCATTGCAGCACACCCGAGACCCAAATTCCCTACATGTATTAATTTAAGATGAAGAGGGCGGAGGTGCGTGTTGAGGGATGGGGAGAAAAATATCTGCAGGAACAGTGCTCCCACAGCGAGTCAGCTCCCCCGCTGACCCTGCTTACCCCCCCAGCTCGCCAAGGTCCACCCAAGGAGTGAGGTAAAGGAAACACCTCTCCGACCGCCAGGACATTGAGCCAAGACCAGAGAGGGACACGGCCCGAGGGTCGCCAACAGCAGAACCAACAGCCCACACCCACCAGGGCCGCCACGACCCCTGCGAACCGCAGACAGCCCGCCGTCCAAGAGGACACAAAATCCCACATGGACGGCACGGCCAAGAGCGCCCGCCCAACCGTCGACAGAGCCAGGAAGCACCAAGAACAGGCCCCAACCGGGGCCCGCACACCGGCCAAGTATAGTCCAAGACCATCATCCAGGACATCCACTTAATCCCCACCCCAGAAGAAATACTATACCCACCCTTCATATTAACAACTTTCAGAACACATAACACATTAGACACCCAGGCTGGGTTTGCCCGCCCCCTCCCATTGGCCACCAGTCACGCCCCCAGACACCCACCCCCCAGCACATGAACCCCAACCCACCAGCGAGCCGAGAGCCCCCGGCCAGAGCCGGGCACCAGAGCGCCAGCCAGCCCATAGCCCGGCGACCCGCCCGCCAGAGCCCAAGACCCCCGACCCCCACCAGGCCCAAGCCCGGGGACGACACGCCCCCAGAGTCCCAAGCCCCCGGCACCCACCCCGAAACCACCCCAGCACAGCCGGGTCACCGACCGGCGACCCATGACCGCCGCCACCGACCACCCGAGGGCCCGCATGCCGCCCCCAGTAGATATCCCCCAGAACCCCCCCGGTCCTCCCCAGGTCGAAGACAAGGTCCTCCCCGCCCAAGCAGCCCTAACCCCCCGGCGCCCCAAACCCCAACCTCCCCCCCCTCCAGTCCCAATGCCCCACAAGGCCACATCCCAGACCCCCCACCCTCACTACGTAACGGAGCCGATCAAAGAATGCCAAATAGGTTGATCCAATGTGTCGGCAGATGCTGTTTCAAGACTAATATGATCTAACAGAAGATTTTTATACTGATTAATGCTAAGATTATTTTTATTTTTCCAATTTACGAGTATGGTTTTCTTTGCGATGCATAAGGCAGTGAAAAGCATATAGGATGTATTTTTTTCTAGTATAACATCTTCAAAGATACCCAATAAGCAAACAGATGGAGAGAGTGGGATATTAATTTTCAAACATTTAGACAAGTCTTCACATACCTGTACCCAGAACCTCTGAACGGGTGGACAGAACCAGAGCGCGTGAATATAATCATCAGGTGTATTACTTATGCACTGTGAGCACTTGTTAGATGGTATAAAGCCCATCTTAAACATTCGCTGCCCTGTATAATGTACTCTATAGAGAACCTTATATTGTATTAATTGTAAATTGGAGATTCTAGTCAATTTAAAAGTATTTGAACATACTTGAGACCAAATGTTTTGTTCAAAGTTGATTGATAAATCTGACTCCCATTTTTCAACAGGTAGTGATATCGAGTCATCGATCCTAGACAATTTTTTGTATATTTTAGATAATAATTTGGGTGGTTGAAAATTAATAAACTCTAACACACATGTTGGTGTTTCCAACAATGTTTTATTAAGCTTAAATTTCTTTTTTACAATTGACTTAATTTGTTGGTATTGTAGGAAGTATTTATTATCAATGTCATATTGTATTATTAATTTATTAAATGGAATAAAGTCTATACCCTCAAATATGTGTTCTAGATATTCAATACCTTTCATTCTCCAACCTGGGAAATTTAACATATTATTTTCTTGTTGAATGTCAGGATTGTTCCAGAGAGGTGTATGTCTACATGGGAGTAGTGAAGACTTTGTCATTTTCAGATACTCCCACCATGCTGTCAGAGATGAGCTAATATTGATGCTCTTAAAGCAGACATGTCTTTTTAAATCTGTACTGATAAATGGTAGATCTGAAATCCTAATATTATTACATAAAGTTTGTTCTATATCTATCCAAGTTTCATCTAGTGCATTTGGTTTTAACCACTTTGATATATATTGTAACCTGTTTGCTAAATAGTAGTAATAAAAGTTTGGAAGTTCTAATCCTCCGGTATCTTTAGATTTTTGTAATGTTTTTAAACTAATACGCGGAGTTTTATTGTTCCAAAGGAATTTAGATATCGAAGAGTCCAGGGACTTAAACCATTCATTTGAAGGTTTATTTGGAATCATTGAGAATAAATAATTTATTCTCGGCAGCACCATCATTTTTACTGAGGCAACTCTTCCCATAAGTGATATGGGTAGAGATCTCCATCTAGTAAGATCGTCTTCAATTTTCTTTAATAGTGGGATATGATTTAATTTTATTAAATCCTCCAATTTAGGAGAGATATTAACACCTAAATATTTAATATTACCTGATTGTAGTCTTTCATTAAGAGAATTATTAAACACACAATTTATCGGAAGCACTGTAGATTTTGTCCAGTTTATAGAATAATCAGAAACTTTTGAAAATGAGTTGATTAACTTGATAACATTAGATATTGAGTTTCCTGAGTTCTCAAGAAAAAGCAAAACATCATCAGCATAAAGACTAATTTTATGTTCTATGTTTCTACCCTTTATTCCTTTAATATCAGCACTTTGCCTTATTGCTGCTGCTAAAGGTTCAATAAAAATAGCAAATAATGCTGGTGAAAGTGGGCAACCTTGCCTGGTGCCCCTCTGTAAACAGAAGCTTGAAGATAATTGATTATTTGTCCTGACGCACGCTGTTGGTGAACTATATAATATTTTTAACCAGTTAATGAAGTAATTCCCAAAACCAAATTTATTTAAGGTAGCAAATAAAAAATTCCAATTTACTCTATCGAATGCTTTTTCAGCATCTAAAGAAAAAATAGCTGTTTCAATATTTTTAAAATACGAATACTCTATTACATTATATAATCTGCGAGTGTTTGTGTTCGAGTGTCTTCCCTTTATGAATCCGGTTTGGTCTGGATGTATAATAACAGGAGTTATCTTCTCTAGTCTTTTTGATAAGACTTTACAAATTATTTTAACATCTACATTAATAAGAGAAATTGGACGATAACTGGTAGGTAATACTGGGTCTTTGCCTGATTTTAATAAGAGACTAATGTTAGCTGAATTCATATGTGTTGGTAGCCTGCCATTTCCTTCTGACTCAAGTAGCACTCTATAGAATATCGGTTCTAGTATATCCCAGAATATTTTATAGAATTCCACTGGATAGCCATCAGGACCTGGAGATTTCTTATTAGGCATGCTTTTAATTGCTTCATGGAGCTCATCGGATGTTAATGGTGAGTCTAGTTTTGATGACTGACTAATATCTAGTTTTGGAAGTGTTACTTTCTCCAAGAATTCATTAATATCCTCGTTAGATGGATTTATTTGTGGAGTGTATAGAGTTTTATAGAAATCTTTAAAAACATCGTTTATTTTTCCCTCATCATAAAATATATTTCCATTTTCATCTTTAATACCATATATAGATGTTTTTTCTTTGTTTAATTTGAGTTGATTAGCTAAAAAGTTCCCTGATTTATTACCGTATTCAAAATGATCTAATCTAAGTCTTTGTATCAAGAATTTATTTTTCTTATCAATATATTCATTTAGTTCTAATTTTAATCTGCGTAGCTTTTGCTGTGTTTCCTCACCTTGTAGACCTTCTAACAATTTAATGGATTTCTCTAATTCATCAATACGTTTATTTTCTTTTTTCTTTTTATTTGATGAATAGGATATTATTTTA
>JBBPBX010051266.1:0-24641 GCA_038048925.1 Garcialebias charrua | reverse complement strand
GGTGGTGAGGTAAATCTGGGGCGGGTCACTCAGAGGAGCTCCGGGGGGGTTCTGAAAGTGGACAGAGGACACGATGAGGTCATCAGAAAGAGCTCTGACCTTTGACCTGTGATTGGTTAGAGGCAGCAGAACACATGTGACGTAACATCAGGACGTGTCCTCCATCTTGTCCAGCTGGTTGTTTCATGCTGGGTTAGAGCATGTTACAACCGGGGACACGTTTCGGCAAAGCACAGTTTTCACTTACCGTATTTTTTGGCCTATAAGTCGTGGGTTTTTGCATAATTTCATGCGCTGCGACTTAAACATCGAAGTGACATTTGATTTAAAAAAAATTTTTTTTTTCAACCTTTATTTATACAGGCTAGCCTCGTTGAGTCACGGGGACTCATTTACAAGAGGGACATGTCTCACTCACACCTAGGGTCAATTTAGAGTCACCAATCAGCCTAACAAGCATGTTTTTTGGTCTGTGGGAGGAAACCGGAGTACCCGGAGGAAACCCACGCATGCACGGGGAGAACATGCAAACTCCACCCAGAAAGGCCCCGGACCGGGATTTGAACCGGCAACCTTCTCGCTGAGAGGCAGCAGCTCTACCAGTTGTGCCACCGTGCTGCCCTCGTGGACTCATTTACAGGTAGTCCCCGATTTACGAGCGAGATCCGTTACAACGAGGCGCTCGTAAACCGGAAATCTCGTAATTTGGAACGGTTGCCATGTCTCTCGTAAGTCCGAAATTTCGCTCGTAAATTGGAACGGTTTCGCTAGCGCGACTAAAAACACTCTATTTTCATCCAAAAACTGCTTATGAGTGCATAAAAATGATCGGAAACGTGTGTCCATATGCTTAGCTAACTAACTGTGGTGAAAAAACACATGAAAACTCAGTATTTTTTGCGTTTTTTCCAAAAATTCGCCAGCTCGTAAGTCTGGAACCTCGTAGATCAGAGCGCTCGTAATTCAGGGACTACCTGTATATATATTTATAAACCAATTTTTGGCTGAGATATGACCATTTTCATTCATTGAACGAAAATACTGAACTACCGTAACATTTTCAGCTGCTACATGGCACTCCAGTAGTATGGCATGCTGTTGTGTCAAGTAATAGGTAAAGGTGGCTATTAATGACACAATCGGCTTGCCATATATGCCACCTTCGTCCAGCTCGCCTGGAGCAACCGTCAAACCAGCTTCATTTCTCTGCACTGCCCCGGTGAAATGAAGCTGGTTTGACCATTGAAGTGCGTTTATTAAGTAAAAGTTCAACTGAGACACAACTTTACTACAACGTGAGCAAATAAATAATTATTTTAGGTGCTTATCTTGTTAAATTTTGAAGAAACGAGCAGCGTTCCCACTTCTTGATTTCCTCCCTGTCTGTTAGCTCCCGGAGCACAGAGGCAGCGAATACTTTTGAAATGCAGCTGATTTGACCATTAAAGTCATTTGATTAAGGAAAAGTTAGACTGAGACTCACCTTTGCTATAATTTGGAGAAAACAATTGTTTTTAAGTGTTTATCTTGTTAAATTCTTGTTAAAATCCTCCTGTGCACACTCCCGCATTCGCCATTTGGCAGCCAATTAATTGCTGGCACAACACCGGCCCACATTTCCAGATTCGGCCCACATTTCCAGGTTCAGCCCACATTTGCGGGTTCAGCCCACATTTCCAGGTTCAACCCACATTTGCGGGTTCGGCCCACATTTCCGGGTTGTCAGTGGTGACGCAAAACAAACGCGACGCATCAGTGGTAAATAAATAATGTAGTAATGTGAGAAATATCAGAGATCTTTACTAGGGGTGTAACGGTACACGTGGGTGTACTGAACCGTTTCGGTACGGCACGTTCGGTTCGGTCCACCTGCGTACTGTTTCGGTTGTTTTTTCACTCATTAAATTTTATTAACGGGAGAACTATATGCGCCGCAGAACTAAAATTCCTAGGCGTGTTTCAGCACGGCGCTATTATCTTGCAGCACGCATAGCATTAGCAGCCATAACTACTTCCGGCACTTGGCAAAGCAGGTCGCATCTCTTTTTGCTCCTCTCCTCCCTAAAGTTTTCCTCCTCCCTGCTTTTGCATTTTTGTCTCGTCTGCAACTCTTCAGTGCTCACTCGAACCAATTTGAAATGGATTTAATTGCGTGGGCTGTTTCCTCTATTGATAAAAAATTTTCCACGAAGCGCATCAGACCAGGAGAGCCGGCTTGCCCCCTCGACACGCATGCGGTGGGCTACATTATGGACTCGTGGGGCGACTGGAAGTTAATGTGCCTGACCGTTCTTTCTGTCGAAGACGTGGAAGATTTGTGGATTATTGGAATACTGGTGGCAGCTGCTCTGCTTTTTGGCATTTGCGGTGGTTTCTGCTACTGGAAGCTGAGGAAGGCTGCCGCGGCGATCAACGCGCTGGCGAAACTTCCTGCTCAACAAGATTCTTTGATCCGGGCTATGACCTCAATGACCCAGCTGTTGTACGAGCTGAACCGCACGATGGGTGGACAGCCGCGGACCTGCAGTGCGTTTTGGGACTCGTTTACAGCCGTCCGGCCTCCATCAGGGCACAGATGGGGATTTGTAGCTCGGAACCTCACATGATTCGGCGATTTGGACCCAGACAGCACCTGGACTTCAAGGCTGCAGTCAAAGTACACTGTAGCCTGGCCTGAAAATAAATAAAGTAACTTATCTAATCGGGACTCTGAGCAACCTTGGAAAGAGGCTGACTGAAAACTTCTCCTGGAGTCGAAAGCTGTTGAGAACTCGCTGCCCCCCCTCCCCCCAGAGGTCTCTGTAGCCGTTTTCGCATTGACCGGCCCTCTATGGCCCGGGACGCCCCGCCCCGCCTTCTAACCCGGGTTCAGCGTGTTCGCATTTTCCTTTTTTTCCCCGGCTCCACCCTCGTTTTGGAACCATCTCCACCGTGGTTCTATCGGGCCGAGCTCCCCCGGCCCAGTTTGACGTCATGTACTGCTCACATTTGATTTGTTGTTTGCAGCAGGGGCTGGACTCGTTCTAACAACAACAACCTCAGTACCGTAGGGCTGTATTTCATTCAAATGTAACTACAGAAACCCCTAAAACAATTGTTAGCTGAATTAGTTTTTCTGAGTTAAATTTTTGTTAATAACTGATCACAAATCAGCTTATGTTACAACGTAAATAACAACGAAGCGCGCACCCATTTCCGCCTTTCAGCGCGACTTGAATGTTATTAAAATATAACTAATATTGTCTAACTGTTGCGCGCAGCCAGGGTTTTAAAATAATCTCTAACTCCTTTGCGTAGCTAGAATGTTAAGAGCGGTGATTCCTTCATAAGCAACGTGAACTCCCAAAAAAAACAATCCGCACCCGTGGCTTAGAGCGTTAATCCTCTTTTACCTTGACCAGACGAAGCGGGTTTGCGTCCCACCTGGGACAAGGTTTTTTTTAAGTTTGTCTTTTATTGGAGTAAATAAAAAGGAGTTTTGTTAAGCATTTTACCAAACAAACTCCTTTTTATTTACTCCAATAAAAGACAAACGTAAAAAAAAACTTGTCCCAGGTGGGACGCGAACCCGCTTCGTCTGGTCAAGATAAAAGAGCATTAACGCTCTAAGCCACGGCGGCGGATTGTTTTTTTTGGGAGTTCACGTTGCTTATGAAGGAATCACCGCTCTTAACATTCTAGCTACGCAAAGGAGTTAGAGATTATTAGTTATATTTTAAAACCCTGGCTGCGCGCAACAGTTAGACAATATTAGTTATATTTTAATGACATTCAAGTCGCGCTGAAAGGCGGAAATGGGTGCGCGCTTCGTGGTTATTTACGTTGTGACATAAGCTGATTTGTGATCAGTTATTAACAAAAATTAAACTCAGAAACACTAATATATATATATATATATCCAGCTAACAAATAATTTTTAGCGGAGTCTCCTCTCTTAAAACACGAACACTCCACCCACGTGAAGAGAGCACCCCACCCACTTCCAGAGAACTGCCCACCCACTTCAAGGCGGCTCTGCGGCAAATGCGTAATGAACGCGGGTGACCCAGAGCTGGCTCTGGGCCACCCAGGGACGAGCTGGACTGGGGAGGGCCGTGCAATGCGAAAACGGCTTGTGTGCATTCAGATGGAGCCGAGCTGAGGCCATCTACGGACTGTGCTTATCTGAAATGATTACTCACGGACAATCTCCCTGCTTGCCATCTAATGCAACATGTCTTGTCTTTATCCGTGCTGAAGCTGGTAGAGTTTTTTTCGACTTTATCATAGAGTGTCCTAAGACAAAATGTGATAGATTCTTTTTTTGAATACCAAGATTATCCGACTGTATGTTCCTTTTTCCATATCTGATTGTTGGCGGCGCGGTTTTATACTGCTGCTACGTCCCTCTTCGGATGGTGCGCGCGCCAATTGCAAAACTTTGTACAGTACCTTGGTGCAAATATGCCAATAAAGATATATTCTATTCTATTCTATTCTAGCATCTTGTTGCGGTGTCCTGTTTGGGAACATTATGTCTTTCTTGTTAAAAGAGGTGAACAAATCCAAAGCTGTGTGTGGACGTTGTTTCACGGAGATTGTATCTGCAGCAGCAACAAGTCTAACTTGTTAACAACTTGAAACATCATCATCTGAACGTGAACGTCTTCTACGAGCAAGAAAAGCAGCTTGTTGCAAACACCGAACAGCAGCAGCATTTAAACAGCCTTCATCAGATAATTCAGGTCGGTCCAGATCAATAACACAAACTGTAGGAGTTTTTAATGCTCTGGATCTACGTCTGAATGTTGTTGATGTGTCAGCTTTAAAGTTCTTGAGCCTCGCTACAACATCCATCACGTCAACACTTCAGTCAAAAAGTTCAGCACTTTATGAAAAAACTAAAACTGATATTGTCAACAAGCCCTGGAGCTGATTAAAGCTCTGCCCTGATGATGATGATGAACGAGAGATTTAACCACCTCAACCGTTCAAGAAGAGGTATTGTTCTTTTATTACAGGTAGTCCTCGACTTACGAGCGCATCGACATACGAGGTTCCGGACTTACGAATATGCATCTCATAAAAAAATAAAAAATAAAAATAAATAAATGTACAATACTGTACAGTCACCAAGCACTTAGCCTATCCTAACACAGTTTTTAAAGGAGACCAAATATTGGTTTTATAAATTTTTATGGTATGTCTGTGGGCTATCCAGACCATGTTCATTCAATTTAATGCACAAAATAATTCTTAGATAATAAAATATCCCCTTTCTAGTTGTGCCTTTTCTCACTTCCGTTCTGAACAGCTGTTTATGATAAGGCCACGCCCTTCAAAAATCTGTTTACATTAACTCCGCCCTCCAAAGGGGACCCTGAGTCAGACCCAGAGGCAGACGCCATTTTGGGCAGGGCAAATGAGGCGCTGACGCGTCGCGTAGGCCGCTGAGAAACATCCATAAGTTCACCCTCCATGTTAAAAACTCTTCGTCTGACTCTTTGAAAACAAGCAATAAGGCTGCAGAGTAACACACTGGCTGCTAACTGCTATACACGCTCTCTCTAGCGGGGACTAGGGCTGTAGTGATACAGTAATCTCACGATACGATACACGATATTCTGCTCACGATACGATATATATTGCGATATTCAGCAAACTATACAATTCAATACAATATTGCGATTTTCTGAAAGATTTTAAAGGGACAGAGTGATTTTGGTGACATTTTGAGACTGTTATAGACTTGGATTTAATTAATTTAACTGAAAACTGATTAAAAGCACCAACTACACAATACCTGGCTCTGGTTGGACATGGACACAGACAAATGCCTCTTTTCCACCGCTCGGCTCGGCTCGGGTTGGATCGGCTCAGGTCGGCTCAGTTCGGGTCGGGTCACATCTATGTTCTGTTTCCACAGCTTTTTTGTACCCCTTCTGTGGGCGGGGTCCAGAATCCTACTCGTCTTACCACATGGTGGCAGTAGTGTTCCCTCAAGCTATTTACTACAGTACTAGCCACCACTAGAAGAAGAACACAATAAAGGCTTTGACAGAATGTTGTGAAAGAGATGTCATGCTATAATGAGTACCTCATGAGCTGTAATCTTTAAACCCAATTCATAATCCTACCTTGTTGCCTTCTTTAAACCCATGTATTTTCCAATTTAGTATTTTTACAATAAAGATGTATTAAAGCATATTTTATTATTTAGTTATGCACAAGGTGCTTGATAAAGTTGCAAAACCATATTTATCTGAGCTGCTTCAACCTTCCTGCCCTCCCCGATCTCAGATCAGCTGAGCAGTTGCTGCTGACAGTCCTCAAAACTTTTTAAATCTTATTTAAAAACACACATTTATTCCTTGGCTTTTAACACGTGATCTTATCTTTTATGGCATGTTAACACACCTGCAGTAAGACTGGTATATGTATTTATTTTTGTATGCTTTTTATAGTTTTTAATTAACTTGTCTTTTATGTTATTGTACAGCACTTTGGTTGACCCTGTGGTTTTTAAAATGTGCTTTATAAATAAAGTTGATTTAAAACATCACACTGTGATCTTTGAAACTGCCAGAGTTTCCCTGGTAAAGTTGCTGCTGGGTGGTAGATGGTAGATGGATGGTCTGTGAATTCTTTAACTTTAAACTGTCCAAAGGACTTTGGCCACTTTTAATTTTTGACTTTTTTTGTATGACTTCATCCTAGAACCAAATAATTTATAACGTAATAACAGTTGAGCAGATTCTAATAATCTTTATCTTATGATTCTTTAAAGGTCAAATGCAAATGGAAAGTTCTCTTAACTTCCAGTATGGATTTAAACACAATACACACTTCACATTATAAAATAAGTTTAGGAAATTGAATGTTCGAGGACACCACTTAAGAAAATATAACGTTTAATAGGAAAAGTTTGAAGTGACAAACAGAAGTAACAAATTTCCATCTGGTGTCTCACGTCTTCCTCCAGAAGATGACACAGGTTGTTGAATTCTGGCGATTTTCTTCTGTTGACTGTAAAAGAAAAATGTGATTAATTTAGTCCAGAAACTGTTTTTTTTTTTTTTAAACAACACAGTGTGATCACAACATGTTCATATACTAAATGTATCCTGTTGGAGTTATTTGAAATAAAATTCAATGTTTTATAGACATAAATGTGTCAAGCTACCTCCATTAATTTTCTCCCTTGTACTTTGTATCACATATTATCAATTCTATCAAAAACCACATAGCTGATATTTTTCAAAAAAATCTAGTGTGATCACAACATGTTCATATACTAAATGTATCCTGTTGGAGTTATTTGAAATAAAATTCGAATTTTTATAATTTATTTTCGTTGTGCAAGCACAGTTTTGGAAGAAGTCAAAGCGAAACTACTTTAAATGCAGCATATTTGACCACTACGTGACAATATTAAAGCGTGGTTAAGCTCAGGAGCCCTCGTACTATAAAGTCAGCTATGAAATATATTTTATATCTGTTCATTGAGCTACATTTAAAGACATAAAGCCGCCCGCGCGCCGCGTGTTGCTCGTGGCGAACCTGCTTTTTAAAATCCTGCAGTTTTGAGCAATACGTGATTTTATTAAGGACACGTTCAGCTGAAGACCCATCTTTGCTATAAATTTTAAAAATAATAATTGTTTTTACCGTGTTATTCATGTAAAGTCCTGCCGTGATCACTTCCCTCGCTTCCGTGAAAACTGCTCGAGTCTCCTCCTTCCTACTTCCGGAGCGGGTGAGCTCGCCTCAGTACCCCTCTGAAACCAGCCCGAAAATCTCAAGAAATCTCGCGCGGCTCAGCACGGAATATCCGGTGGAAAAGGATGAAAGGGGGTCTCTGCGACGCACATATGACGTAACATCCGACCCGAGCCGACCGGTGGAAAAGGGGCAAAGTCGACAGCTGGACAAAATGAATCAAAGAAGTGGTGAGAAAACATGTTTCTTTCAATTGAAACAGTAAAAACTGTAGCTTACATGCATTTGTAAAGTAAATAAAGTGCACCAAGTGCCCTGCTCTGAATAGTTTGAAACCTTTTTAACCTTGACACTTTGAAGGAATCTCTCTAAGTGCTTGGTAAGTAAACAGTAATATGACTTCTCCAAAACAGTCTATAATTCAAGTAATTCAAGTAAGTCACGGGGCAGCCGTGGCGTAGTGGTAATGGCAGTCGTCCCCCGATCGGAAGGTTGGCGGTTCGAATCCCGGTTCCCCACACCACGTGTCGTTGTGTCCTTGGGCAAGACACTTTACCCCGAGTTGCTCCCGGTAGGACTGGAAAGCACCTTGCATGGTAGTCTGCCGCTACCGGTATATGAATGTGTGTAGCATTCAATGTGTGTAGCACTTTGAGATTTTCACTAATGAAAAGTGCGTTATTGAATTCATTAATGAAGAACATTTAACTTCAAATGCACCCATGTTAGCAGAGCAGCTTAAGGCCTGTAGATAGACCCTGACTAATAAGTGGACTCTAAACAGAAAGTCTACTCTGCAGACCAAGTGAGCTACATTCTCCTCAGATTTTTGTTTAGAAATAGAATCTGATCGACGTGCTCTGGGAGAAGTGCACTTCTCTGCACAGTGATGATATCTCCAGGGGTGGAGAAGACTCTCTCTGAGGATACACTGGTGCCAGGGATGCAGAGGTATCTAAAAAAGCTAAGTCTGGTCCTCTGGACATTCAAAAAGCAAAAAAAAAAATATATATATTTTTTTTTAAAGGTACGATACTTGCAGATGAATATCGATTTTTTTCTACGAAAGAAAAAAAAAAATCGATATTTATCGCGATATCGATATTTTTACACAGCCCTAGCGGGGACCGCTTTTTTCACGGACCACATCCGGCGCGGACTGGATATGGTCCGCGAGCAATCGTCCGGTTGATTTAAGAGCCCGTAAATAAGTTTTTTCGTGGATAATTAGTTATTAGCGGTACTGCATTTTAACAACAACGAAACATCGAACTCTAGTAGCCATTGTGCTGACATGAACTCAGGAAGAAAAAAAACGTGACGTCTTTTATACTGAAGTGGGTGGAGCATCACCAGGGGTTGCTAGGTGAGGGGCTGGACTCAGGTTGGGGTGGGTTGTCCTATGGCTTGTGACATCACAAGCCGCAGGATTTGAAAACGAAACATTTATATCACTGAAAAATAAATCTACTTAGAGTAAATAAACCACTGGGTGCATTTTTTTCGGTCCTAGGACTGTTTTTTTTTTAAGAAATACATACCCAAAGTTGAGTTAAAAAAAACATTAAAAAGTGAATTTTGCATCTGTGGTCCCCTTTAAAGATGAAGGAGTAAGTTGAATTGTCTCCCTCCTCCCTATCAGGCTCCTTTCACATAAAGGGAGCTAGCTCCCTTTATGTGAAAGGGAGACAATTCAACTCACTCCTTCATCTTTAAAAACGGTGTTAGGATAGGCTAAGTGCTTGGTGACTGTACAGTACTGTACATGTATTCATTTATTTAAAATAATTTTATTTATTTTTTGGTGATCCTACTTACGAATTTTCGACTTACGAACGGCCCGTAGGTACGGAACTCGCTCGTAAGTCGGGGACTACCTGTATTATTATCTAATTAACCTTTTTAATTTAAAATTATAATCTTATAACTTATTTATATATATTTTTTTACCTCTTTGTTTTATTTCCAGTCTGGGACAGAGATAACAGCTGAGTCTTCTTCCTCTTCAGAGAAATCCACCAGAGATCACCTGCAGCTAAGAAGTCTGTGATGACTGAACTTTGAACTTTTCCAGGGACCTGTCCCACCTGGAGGAGCAGGTCCAAGAAGAGGTTGTTGTGAGTAATGAGGACAAATACAGCCACACTGCTGCTGCTGTTGTTATTGAGATGATTTTCTCCACCACTGGAGATATTCACTGCAACTAGATCTGTGCTTTTAGCAGAAAATGTGGACAAGTTGGTCTTTTTGGACAAAAACTTAAAACTTGATTAGTTAGATTGTAAACCGTTGCTGTTGCTGATTATTGATCTGGTTCTGACTGTTATTGTATTTATTAAGATTTTTATTACCGGTATTGTTAGTATAGTTTATTTATTGTAAAGAGTGCTGTTTATTTAAAATATCATCCAAATGGGTCACTTTTATTTATTTTTATACAAACATATTGTTTACTTGGCATATTTTCAAAATAAACATTTTTTAAGTCTTTATTTTGTCTTTTTTTGGTACCGAAAATTAACCGAACCGAACCCTCCTTGAAACTGAACCGAACCGAAATGTGATTTTAGCGTACCGTTACACCCCCAATCTTTACTGTGGGACAAGCTACATCGTCTTAGCTGCTGTAGCTTGTATCTGCAGGTGATGAGGGACATCTACGTGTATATTATTGTAACTACTTACTCTGACAGTCACCAGAACTTTGTTATTCACACGAAGAGCTTGCACGTCCTTCACAAATCCCTCATTGATTACAAGCATCCTGCGATGCTCCTCTGTTGTAGTTACTCCTGTGTTCACTAAATAATGAACGATATCAGAGTAACTTCTTGGTGACAACATGTCAGCGTGGTCGGACATGATTTCTTTCTCCACCTCATACGGGTCAACTCCGACCGCAGCCTTTTTAACATGCATCTTTCTCTTGTGCCTTGCTCAAGATCAGTCTGCTCTGGTTTGTCTGTAAGCCGTCTTGATCGAACACGGGCCAGCGCGAGCATACACATATGGTGGAAACACGGTATTGCGCAATACTGGTCACGTGTGTGGGAACTATGTATAAGAGGTCCAGACAGTACAAGTAAGATTCTCTGCGATGATAAAACATGACTGAGCAGGGGGCGGAGCCTGTGTCTGACCTGTGATTGGCTGCTTGGTATCTGCGGGCTGAGCGCCGGAGTTGGACAGGGAGACGTCTGCGAGACAAGAAGCTGCAGAGAGGAGTCAGCAGCGCCTCCCAGTGACGGGGAGGGTTTACTCTCTGGGAGAGCGCGGACCTGAGGAGGAGGTGAGGCATGAACACATCAAACAGACCAAGATGGGCTCGTTTGCCCTGAGTTTAGTCTTGCTGGTTGTTACACAACTTCACAGACTCACCTCTCTGGGCAGGCAGTCAGCCTTGGGGGCGGGGTCTGGCTGCAGCAGCAGCTCTGATTTCATTGGCCGGCTGTTGGGTGGGGTCTGCAGAGATTGGATGGTGAAGGTGGAGTAGAGGCCGGACTTCATGTAGTCGTTTCTGGAGCTTTTCTGGGAGCTGCAGGGTGACGATCTCTGTGGATCCAAGCAATCGGCCCATCAGTGACATCACACTCAGCTTAAACAGGCTAAACACAGAGTCAGAGGTACCTGGGGTACGCCTTTTGATTGACAGGTAGATGCCATGGCCCCCAGACCTTTTGGGTCAGAGATGTCTTTCCTTTGGCCATCCTCGAGGCTGCGCATCCCATCAGGCAGGGAGGGGTCGGGCTGACTCACAAACTTATACACAAACTTCTGACCGCTCACCTTCTTGATGATGTTCTGAAGAAGAAACAGATCAGAGACAACTGTCAGAACCAACAGAACCAACAGATCGAACTATGTACGAGAAGTACTGGAATTTACAGCAGCCTGCAGGTGACACCGTCAGGGCTGGTACCGTTCAAAAATTATTGATAACGGTACCTTCACTGCGGTGTCGGTTCCCGAACGATACGTTTTCAATATAATTTTATAATTAACATCAATTCTAACAGAATAAAAAGAGGTAACACATTACAGTACAAATCTTGAGCTTTATTTTTTAACGTTGGTATTTTTCCATTCCAAGCAGTTTTCTTACATAAAAATAAATAATTTCCAGTTTAAAAGACCAGTTGCAAACCAGTGACATGTCAGTGTCTAATGCTCACTCTCTTACATTTTATTGTTGGATGTAACTGGGACCCTGTGTACATAATCTCGTTTCATCACATGTGGTGCAAATGACAATAAAGATTCTCTGATTCTACACACTGAGGACCTGTTCACTGAACAGTTCTTCTTCAGAAACATCAACAGGTCTTCTTTCTCTGGACATAAACCAGCCTGCTCCTGGATGATGGTGTCTCCAGCAGTAGAACATGTTCACTCCTGGTTGATGGTGTCTCCAGCAGTAGAACATGTTCGCTCCTGGCTGATGGTGTCTCCAGCAGTAGAACATGTTCACTCCTGGTGATGGTGTCTCCAGCAGTAGAACATGTTCACTCCTGGCTGATGGTGTCTCCAGCAGTAGAACATGTTCACTCCTGGTTGATGGTGTCTCCAGCAGTAGAACATGTTCACTCCTGGCTGATGGTGTCTCCAGCAGTAGAACATGTTCACTCCTGGCTGATGGTGTCTCCAGCAGTAGAACATGTTCACTCCTGGCTGATGGTGTCTCCAGCAGTAGAACATGTTCACTCCTGGTTGATGGTGTCTCCAGCAGTAGAACATGTTCACTCCTGGTTGATGGTGTCTCCAGCAGTAGAACATGTTCACTCCTGGCTGATGGTGTCTCCAGCAGTAGAACATGTTCACTCCTGGTTGATGGTGTCTCCAGCAGTAGAACATGTTCACTCCTGGTTGATGGTGTCTCCAGCAGTAGAACATGTTCGCTCCTGGCTGATGGTGTCTCCAGCAGTAGAACATGTTCACTCCTGGCTGATGGTGTCTCCAGCAGTAGAACATGTTCACTCCTGGCTGATGGTGTCTCCAGCAGTAGAACATGTTCACTCCTGGTTGATGGTGTCTCCAGCAGTAGAACATGTTCACTCCTGGCTGATGGTGTCTCCAGCAGTAGAACATGTTCACTCCTGGCTGATGGTGTCTCCAGCAGTAGAACATGTTCACTCCTGGTTGATGGTGTCTCCAGCAGTAGAACATGTTCACTCCTGGCTGATGGTGTCTCCAGCAGTAGAACATGTTCACTCCTGGCTGATGGTGTCTCCAGCAGTAGAACATGTTCACTCCTGGCTGATGGTGTCTCCAGCAGTAGAACATGTTCACTCCTGGCTGATGGTGTCTCCAGCAGTAGAACATGTTCACTCCTGGCTGATGGTGTCTCCAGCAGTAGAACATGTTCACTCCTGGCTGATGGTGTCTCCAGCAGTAGAACATGTTCACTCCTGGCTGATGGTGTCTCCAGCAGTAGAACATGTTCACTCCTGGCTGATGGTGTCTCCAGCAGTAGAACATGTTCACTCCTGGCTGATGGTGTCTCCAGCAGTAGAACATGTTCACTCCTGGCTGATGGTGTCTCCAGCAGTAGAACATGTTCACTCCTGGCTGATGGTGTCTCCAGCAGTAGAACATGTTCACTCCTGGCTGATGGTGTCTCCAGCAGTAGAACATGTTCACTCCTGGCTGATGGTGTCTCCAGCAGTAGAACATGTTCACTCCTGGCTGATGGTGTCTCCAGCAGTAGAACATGTTCACTCCTGGCTGATGGTGTCTCCAGCAGTAGAACATGTTCACTCCTGGCTGATGGTGTCTCCAGCAGTAGAACATGTTCACTCCTGGTTGATGGTGTCTCCAGCAGTAGAACATGTTCGCTCCTGGCTGATGGTGTCTCCAGCAGTAGAACATGTTCGCTCCTGGCTGATGGTGTCTCCAGCAGTAGAACATGTTCGCTCCTGGCTGATGGTGTCTCCAGCAGTAGAACATGTTCGCTCCTGGCTGATGGTGTCTCCAGCAGTAGAACATGTTCGCTCCTGGCTGATGGTGTCTCCAGCAGTAGAACATGTTCGCTCCTGGCTGATGGTGTCTCCAGCAGTAGAACATGTTCGCTCCTGGCTGATGGTGTCTCCAGCAGTAGAACATGTTCGCTCCTGGCTGATGGTGTCTCCAGCAGTAGAACATGTTCGCTCCTGGATGATGGTGTCTCCAGCAGTAGAACATGTTCGCTCCTGGCTGATGGTGTCTCCAGCAGTAGAACATGTTCGCTCCTGGCTGATGGTGTCTCCAGCAGTAGAACATGTTCACTCCTGGATGATGGTGTCTCCAGCAGTAGAACATGTTCACTCCTGGTTGATGGTGTCTCCAGCAGTAGAACATGTTCACTCCTGGCTGATGGTGTCTCCAGCAGTAGAACATGTTCGCTCCTGGATGATGGTGTCTCCAGCAGTAGAACATGTTCGCTCCTGGATGATGGTGTCTCCAGCAGTAGAACATGTTCACTCTGAAGGTGTGGATGATGCTTGTTGCACACACAGATACCTGGTTGTCAGTCTGATAGCATTAGCATAGTGTCCCTCACATTCCACCAGCAGGTCACTGGATTCACTGAGGTTAGGGTTGATGCAGACTTCTGTACCTCTGTGTCTCTTCCTGAATCTTCTGTGTGGTTCTCTGGGGTTTAGGGCTCTTATCATCTCACCAACTGACATTAGAACACAAAACATCAACAACAACATGGTTGTGTTATTATTGAACAAAAACCATAATCTAGGCTGAGAGATAAAGGTTAACTGGTCAACAATATCATTTACAGCTTAACTTACCTCCACCATGCAACCTCCACTGTAGAGAAAAGCAACAAACTTATAACAACAAATCCCCCCCCCCCCCATCTCTCTTTTCTTTTGTCTGTCCTCCTCACATCAAGGTCAGCGGCTCCTGTGAGGAGAAACAGTGAATATCAGGTGAACTGTTTAACCAGCTGAC
This sequence comes from Garcialebias charrua, assembly GCA_038048925.1. Classification (NCBI taxonomy): domain Eukaryota; kingdom Metazoa; phylum Chordata; class Actinopteri; order Cyprinodontiformes; family Rivulidae; genus Garcialebias; species Garcialebias charrua. The sequence continues at coordinate 10,001 of JBBPBX010051266.1, read as the reverse complement.
CTGATGGATGAGCACATTTTTAAAAGCTAAGCTTCATCTGTTACTGTCAACCTTTAGTTAGCTTCTGATTTTAGCTAGATACTTAGATAGCCACAAAATAAAGCTGCACACTAATATCTTACAGTTAGTTACATGGATCCTAGTTTAACTCACCGTGATGCATGCATTAAGCTGCAGTAACGTTAACAAACGTAAACTTACCAGCTGAAATCCCAGACACAGCTCCGTCCTGTCGTGGAAATGTTGAATCAGGCCGTTCAGGCTCCAACACCCACAGGCTGACTTCAATGTTGAGAGGAGGAGGCTGCGCTCCTCTCTCCTTGCAAACACGGAGCAACTTCAAGCTCTTAAATTGATTTAGTGCACGGTCAGGCGCTTCAAATTAGTTGTGTTGCCGACACACACAACTAGTTCACAACACAGATAGTGTGGCAAGTCATGGCCAATATGACTTGCCATAACTACATGTGAATCCCGTCTGTGGGCGTAACCACATACATGTTTTTCTTGCATGCTGTAAGTTTCATTGGTTGCAACTAAGGCTGGGCGATATCTCTATATTTTTTAAATAGAGATTTATTAATTTTTTTGCGATATAAATTGAGACTATATCAATATAAACGATTTAGTTTTATACTTGGAAATCCTGCCGTCTCTTTCTCCCAGGCGCCCCCCCCACCCCCTTCTATATACAGCCCTCTGCTGCGCTCCCCCTCCCCTTCCTGCTTCTCCAGTGTTGGCGGGCACTCGGGCAGGAGGAGACGTTTAGTAAACACAGCAGCTAGCGTGTGTGAAGCTCCCAGCTCCATCAGATCTGACTCCTTGAAATAAACCACATTTCAGAGCTCATTTAGCCGTGCTGTGTGCCTTTTGAGAGGAACACAGAGAGGAAGCACGACATTAATAAAGCAGCAGTTTATCATAAAATGAATAATTTTAATTTAATAAACATACATGTACTGACGGACACAGTTTAACAAGGCAGTTTCAGTGGAGTGCATCTTGTGGAAACCAAACTGGAACTTATCCAGAATATTGTTACTCCCACCCAGCCACTAACTTCTCCAGAACGTTGGTGAGAAAGGCCAGTTTAGATATTGGCCTGTAGTTGCAGAGCTCAGCGGGATCCAAGTTGGGCTTTTTCAAAATGGGACTTAAAACTGTTAAAAAAACGTGAACTGACCCGGTGGAAAGAGAGATGTTAATTAATTCAGCAACATATGGGCTGACAATATCAGACACCTTTAAAAACAGTGACGTGGGAACAACATGTAGCACACAGGAAGAAGGTTTGATCTTCAAGTCAGTCAGGCAAGTGACACTGTGTGGGAACAGGAAGTCAGTCAGGCAAGTGACACTGTGTGGGAACAGGAAGTCAGTCAGGCAAGTGACACTGTGTGGGAACAGGAAGTCAGTCAGGCAAGTGACACTGTGTGGGAACGGGAAGTCAGTCAGGCAAGTGACACTGTGTGGGAACAGGAAGTCAGTCAGGCAAGTGACACTGTGTGGGAACGGGAAGTCAGTCAGGCAAGTGACACTGTGTGGGAACAGGAAGTCAGTCAGGCAAGTGACACTGTGTGGGAACAGGAAGTCAGTCAGGCAAGTGACACTGTGTGGGAACAGGAAGTCAGTCAGGCAAGTGACACTGTGTGGGAACGGGAAGTCAGTCAGGCAAGTGACACTGTGTGGGAACAGGAAGTCAGTCAGGCAAGTGACACTGTGTGGGAACGGGAAGTCAGTCAGGCAAGTGACACTGTGTGGGAACAGGAAGTCAGTCAGGCAAGTGACACTGTGTGGGAACAGGAAGTCAGTCAGGCAAGTGACACTGTGTGGGAACAGGAAGTCAGTCAGGCAAGTGACACTGTGTGGGAACAGGAAGTCAGTCAGGCAAGTGACACTGTGTGGGAACAGGAAGTCAGTCAGGCAAGTGACACTGTGTGGGAACGGGAAGTCAGATAGGCAAGTGACACTGTGTGGGAACAGGAAGTCAGTCAGGCAAGTGACACTGTGTGGGAACAGGAAGTCAGTCAGGCAAGTGACACTGTGTGGGAACAGGAAGTCAGTCAGGCAAGTGACACTGTGTGGGAACAGGAAGTCAGTCAGGCAAGTGACACTGTGTGGGAACGGGAAGTCAGTCAGGCAAGTGACACTGTGTGGGAACAGGAAGTCAGTCAGGCAAGTGACACTGTGTGGGAACGGGAAGTCAGTCAGGCAAGTGACACTGTGTGGGAACAGGAAGTCAGTCAGGCAAGTGACACTGTGTGGGAACAGGAAGTCAGTCAGGCAAGTGACACTGTGTGGGAACGGGAAGTCAGTCAGGCAAGTGACATGGTGTGGGAACAGGAAGTCAGTCAGGCAAGTGACATGGTGTGGGAACAGGAAGTCAGTCAGGAAAGTGACATGGTGTGGGAACGGGAAGTCAGTCAGGCAAGTGACATGGTGTGGGAACGGGAAGTCAGTCAGGCAAGTGACATGGTGTGGGAACAGGAAGTCAGTCAGGCAAGTGACACTGTGTGGGAACGGGAAGTCAGTCAGGCAAGTGACACTGTGTGGGAAGGGGAAGTCAGTCAGGCAAGTGACATGGTGTGGGAACAGGAAGTCAGTCAGGCAAGTGACATGGTGTGGGAACAGGAAGTCAGTCAGGCAAGTGACACTGTGTGGGAACGGGAAGTCAGTCAGGCAAGTGACACTGTGTGGGAACAGGAAGTCAGATAGGCAAGTGACATGGTGTGAGAACAGGAAGTCAGCAGTGTACATGACACGGTGTGGGAACAGGAAGTCAGCAGTCCAAGAGACACTGTGTGGGAACAGGAAGTCAGTCAGGCATGTGACATTGTGTGGGAACAGGAAGTCAGTCAGGCATGTGACATTGTGTGGGAACAGGAAGTCAGTCAGGCAAGTGACACATGTGGGAACAGGAAGTCAGCAGTGTACATGACGGTGTGGGAACAGGAAGTCAGTCAGGCAAGTGACACGTGTGGGAACAGGAAGTCAGTCAGGCAAGTGACACGTGTGGGAACAGGAAGTCAGCAGTGTACATGACACGGTGTGGGAACAGGAAGTCAGTCAGGCATATGACATTGTGTGGGAACAGGAAGTCAGTCAGGCATATGACATTGGCTGTGTCTCAATTCAGGGGCTGCGTCCTCATGAGGACCCAGCCTAGCTGGGCCGAGTAGGCCACGCACTCACAAGACCGGGTGGGCTGAGCGAAACTGCTGAAATGGGACGGTCTAGCCTTCAGGTTTGCCGGCGTTGAAGTGGGTGGGGCGTTCTCTTGAAGTGGGTGGGAAGTTCTTGTGTGCCGCTTGGTGTGTGTGGAAAGAGAAGGGACGCCGCTAAAATATATTATTTATCTGAATACATGTATATATATTAGTGTTTCTGAGTTTACTGTTTGTTAAGAACTGATTACAAATCAGCTTATAAGGGGCAATCTGTTAAAATCCAAAGTGGACCTACAAAATGCAAGTTGTCCAGTAGCTCAGTTGGTAAATCAACCTGCGATTGGTGCAGAGATACTTTTCTCGAAGCTGGTTCGAATCTCACTCGGTACGGTTAAAACTTATTTTACGTTTGTCTTTTATTGGATAAAAAAATGAGGACTGAGATTAAAAGGAAGGAGTTTGTGAAACTCCTTTTTTATCCAATAAAAGACAAACGTAAAATAAGTTTTAACCGTACCGAGTGAGATTCGAACCAGCTTCGAGAAAAGTATCTCTGCACCAATCGCAGGTTAATTAACCAACTGAGCTACTGGACAACTTGCATTTTGTAGGTCCACTCTGGGTTTTAAAAGATTGCCCCTCAGAAAATCCTTGCTACGCACGTGTAAAATAATCTGATTTGTAATCAGTTCTTCAAAAACAGTAAACTCAGAAACACTAGTATATATTCAGCTAACACTTTTTTTTTGTCGTTTCTGTAGTTAAATTTTAATGAGATATATTCGCGCTGAGGTTGTTGTTAAAACGAGCTGATGACTCAACAACACGCAGCAGCCCCGACCCTGCACGCAGAAAGTCCCCCCCCGCGAAATCTCTGCTGGCGCTATGAATTCTGGGATAGCCTCCGTCTTGAAGGTTCCACGGATGCATCCTTCGATTTCGACAGGAAGTAGGCCGCATTCCTCGGCCGCATGAGGAGGAGTCTTCGAATTGGGACAGTCCTCCGCGCGGGGCAATGACGTATGCGGCCGACAAATGCGCACTCATGAGGATGCAGCCCCTGAATTGAGACACAGCCATTGTGTGGGAACAGGAAGTAAGCAGTGTACATGACACGGCATGGGAACAGGACGTAAGCAGTGCATGAGACACTCTGTAGGAACAGGAAGTCAGTCATGCATGTGACATTGTGTGGGAACAGGAAGTAAGCGGTGCAGGTGACACATGTGGGAACAGGAAGTCAGCAGTGCACGACACAGTGTGGGAACAGGAAGTAAGCAGTGCAGGAGACACATGTGGGAACAGGAAGTAAGCAGTGCAGGTGACACGGTGTGAGAACAGGAAGTAAGCAGTGCAGGAGACACGGTGTGGGAACAGGAAGTCAGCAGTCCAAGAGACACTGTGTGGGAACAGGAAGTAAGCGGTGCATGTGACACATGTGGGAACAGGAAGTCAGTCAGGCATGTGACATTGTGTGGGAACAGGAAGTAAGCGGTGCATGTGACACATGTGGGAACAGGAAGTCAGCAGTACACGACAGTGTGGGAACATGAAGTAAGCAGTGCAGGAGACACATGTGGGAACAGGAAGTAAGCAGTGCAGGTGACACGGTGTGAGAACAGGAAGTAAGCAGTGCAGGAGACAGTGTGGGAACAGGAAGTAAGCAATGCAGGTGACATGGTGTGGGAACAGGAAGTAAGCAGTGCAGGTGACACGGTGTGGGAACAGGAAGTCAGCAGTGCACGACACAGTGTGGGAACATGAAGTAAGCAGTGCAGGAGACACATGTGGGAACAGGAAGTAAGCAGTGCAGGTGACGTTGTGTGGGAACAGGAAGTAAGCAGTGCAGGTGACACGGTGTGGGAACAGGAAGTAAGCAGTGCAGGTGACACGGTGTGGGAACAGGAAGTAAGCAGTGCAGGTGACACGGTGTGGGAACAGGAAGTAAGCAGTGCAGGTGACACGGTGTGGAACAGGAAGTAAGCAGTGCAGGTGACGTTGTGTGGGAACAGGAAGTAAGCAGTGCAGGTGACGTTGTGTGGGAACAGGAAGTAAGCAGTGCAGGTGACGTTGTGTGGGAACAGGATGTAAGCAGTGCAGGAAACACTCTGTGGGAACAGGAAGTCAGTCACGCATGTGACATTGTGTGGGAACAAGAAGTAAGCAGTGCAGGACACACACTGTGGGAACAGGAAGTCAAAAGTGCAGGAGACTCAGTGTGAAAACAGGTGTACCTTGTCGTAGTAGTACCGGAGCGCCCGGCTCAGTTTGTCATAGTTCATGTTGTGCTTGTTCTTGCGGAGCCCCCACAGGCGAGCAACCTCCTCAGCGTCGATCAGCTTGAACTCTCCGTCCTCACCTGTCCAGGAGATCAGGTGACGCTGCTGCTGGTCCTCCAGCAGGTGGAGCAAGAACTGCCACAAGGTGATGGACGGGTCCATGGCTGAGGGGACAAACAGTTGACCTCAGCTTCAGAGTAGAACATGAACGTGTCCAGCATCTGTTTTCTGTTGAGAGCAGCTTCACACCTGTTCCAACTAAAGACGTGACGGTTCAACCAACACCTGGACAGGAAGTCGTTCAACCGACACCTGGACAGGAAGTCGTTCAACCGACACCTGGACAGGAAGTCGTTCAACCGACACCTGGACAGGAAGTCGTTCAACCGACACCTGGACAGGAAGTCGTTCAACCGACACCTGGACAGGAAGTCGTTCAACCGACACCTGGACAGGAAGTCGTTCAACCAACACCTGGACAGGAAGTCGTTCAACCAACACCTGGACAGGAAGTCGTTCAACCAACACCTGGACAGGAAGTCGTTCAACCAACACCTGGACAGGAAGTCGTTCAACCGACACCTGGACAGGAAGTCGTTCAACCAACACCTGGACAGGAAGTCGTTCAACCAACACCTGGACAGGAAGTCGTTCAACCAACACCTGGACAGGAAGTCGTTCAACCAACACCTGGACAGGAAGTCGTTCAACCAACACCTGGACAGGAAGTCGTTCAACCAACACCTGGACAGGAAGTCGTTCAACCAACACCTGGACAGGAAGTCGTTCAACCAACACCTGGACAGGAAGTCGTTCAACCAACACCTGGACAGGAAGTCGTTCAACCAACACCTGGACAGGAAGTCGTTCAACCAACACCTGGACAGGAAGTCGTTCAACCGACACCTGGACAGGAAGTCGTTCAACCAACACCTGGACAGGAAGTCGTTCAACCGACACCTGGACAGGAAGTCGTTCAACCAACACCTGGACAGGAAGTCGTTCAACCAACACCTGGACAGGAAGTCGTTCAACCAACACCTGGACAGGAAGTCGTTCAACCAACACCTGGACAGGAAGTCGTTCAACCAACACCTGGACAGGAAGTCGTTCAACCAACACCTGGACAGGAAGTCGTTCAACCAACACCTGGACAGGAAGTGTCTCCTTCACCTCCAGAGAGATTTAAATGTTTCAGTCCTTCCTGTCTGAATGAAGTCAGAAGACGTGAAGTCTTATTTATCTGTGACAGAAACACGACACACACGAAGCTCAGGTGTGTGCGTCATTAAACCTGCTCCGATACCAAGACGTGTGTTAGACGACTGAAGCTTCAAGCTTTGAACTGGATTATTTACTGTGATCACTTGTTACCAACAGAACCAGTGACTCTTGTTAAACCGACCTGATGCTCCCAGTTCATAAACGACTCACGTCATCTTTTAGTCCAGAAAACGGTTTTCAGATCATGTGTTCACTTTTAAAAACTTTTTTAATTTTTTTGTCACGAGTCTCAAAGGTATCGAGTTCTGTGTTGGGTCTTAGAACCCAGCTTGTAACAGAGTACTGATAGTAATCAGATTACTTCCCATCTGTTTGGAGGTCTCGGATGATCAGAAAAGTTTTATCTCAGTCGCGTCACGTCAAGTGTGTAAGAGTTGCCAAGACAACGTGTCCACATGATATCACAGACCTGAAGCTTCTCAGGACCGGTCCTTAATGAGGACGGGTCCAGGTTCGGTTTTTCTTCTTCCAGATGGTCGAGCTGAGTCCACTTAGGTCTTTGATGAGACGTTCAGGTGTTTATCACAAAATATCCAACACACAGCAGACAGTCCACTTGGTGTTTCTGGTGGGAAACAGATTAGGGGTGCACCGATAAATCGGCCCTGGTTTCCTTAACTTTGTGAAATAAACAGATTCTTGCATGAGAAACCCATTTTTATATACTTTTTTTTAGTTTGAACAACAATTCTCTGAACTTCCATTTACATTTCAGGGCGCTGCCTCATGGCCAGTTAAACAAGTTGGTATTGTTTCTAGATTGTTATTAAATAACAAACTTAAAGGTCCACTGACATCACCTTACAAATTTGCATGAAATGATAGAAGATATATATATTTTATCATTCAACTATGTTCGTTTTTGTAAAGAAAATGATAAAATAATGAAAATTCCTTCCAAACTGAGTATAAATTAAAAACAGCTTTTCTCTTTGAAAAATCCGACTACAAGCGAATGCAACATTTGTGACGTTGGAAGCAGGACCTTCAGTCTGCGTCTGCCATTAACGCATATTCATTCTCTGCCAGATCGCCTTTTTTTTTGTATAACTTGAAAAATGCCGGGTGTGTTGCATTTGGGTGTTCTAATTAGGGCTGAAACAACGAATCGATAAAAATCGATTTTTAAAAGTGTTGGCAACGAATTTCATCATCGATTCGTTGTGTCGCGCGATTATGCATCTTTCACGGCGCCGCGGAGCTGTTTTGTTCACCGGTAAAGCTTTTGTCAAAGCTGGCTGAGCCTGGCTGAATAAAGTTTGAAAAAAAAAAAAAACTGCAGCGTCAGCGTGCTGCGCCTGCGCGTGTGTGGCTTCTGAACAGAGCGAGGGAGGAGGAAACAGCAGAGACTGTTTTCAAAGTCTATTTTACAATGACCGACGCGACGCAGAGAAAACTGTAAATAAGTCCTACAACGTGTGGGAGCACCTGACGCTTCACAAAGATAAAAAAGCTTTAAAAAGTGACGACGCGACACGAGATAACCACGCAGATGAAATGTAAACATGACGGGCTTCACCACGGTGTGAATGAAGGAAGATCAGCAGGTAAGTCAAAACATATTTGTTCTGTTTCAAAGAGAGAAAACGTGATATCAGTGTCTCTGGCAGCTGAAGCTGCTTGTTTCTTAGCTGTGACAGAGAATGTGTGTGTTTTTATTTTTAATGTAACGAAACAAGCAGTGTTTAAATGTGTTTTATAAATAAATCTAACACAAAGATGGTGATAATTTAATGATTTAGCTTCAACTTTTAATTTGCTGGCAAAGTCTGAAGTCACTGCATTGTATGGAAGGATGAATTGCATTTAAACAGGAATTACAGTAATTTATTCATCTACTCAAGTGTGTGTAATTAGTATTTTATATTTGTGTGTGTGTGTGTGTGTGTGTGTGTGTGTGTGTGTGTGTGTGTGTGTGTGTGTGCTTGTGTGTTTAACCAAGTGAAACAAGGCATTTCTTGAGTTACTGTAAATTATGATATAATACATATAAACTCTCTCTCATTCCAGAAAACAACAATGACAGCCTTCATGATGGACAGACATCATGCACACCACCACAGCAAGCAGCAGAGACTGAAAGATCCTTACATGAACGTCACTGACATGAGGCCTCTGTCGATGGTTGAAGACGAAGACTTCACTTTTAACCCAGGTTACAATGATCCACACTTGTAATGGTAAATGGACTGTACTGTACTTATATAGCACCTTTCTATCTAATTGATACTCAAAGTGCTTTACATTGTTTATACTGTAGTAGTGTAAAGCACTACATGTCCTCATTTACCCATTCATACAGCACTCTACTAGATTACAAAGAACAAATCATTCTAAAGAGACTAATCAGAGCTTTAGCTCACATTCATACACCAATGGGGCACAAACATGGGGTTCAGTGTCTTGCCCATGGACACTTAGGCATGTGACTGCTGGTGGATTCCAAGCCCCAACTCTTGCATTGGAGGACGACTGCTCTAACAACTCAGCCACAGCTGCCCCATCCAGGTTAAAACAATCCACACCTTTAATCCAGGTTACACTTGTCCCTCAAAAACACATTTTACAAAGTAGCTACATTTTGTGCAGGTATAAATAATACATTTGTATATATGTTTGTGTACATTTATTTTTTATTGAAGCTGACTAACTTTATTTTTTAATTATTCAATATTTTACTAACAGAATAGTCAAGTAGCAACCTGTTTTTTGTGCGATTTGATATGTCAGTCAAATTTTGGAATAAAGAGGTGATAATTAAAACTTGTTTCTTTTTTTTTTTTTTTGCCGATTCATCGATGAATCGAAAAAATAATCGGCCGATTAATCGATTATTGAAATAATCGTTAGTTGCAGCCCTAGTTCTAATATCATCAGTGAACAAGTGAGCCTTTTCACTTTCCCAAAAGATGTAAGACCTTCGTCAAAAATGGAATAAATAAAGCTGCCTCCCCTCGGACTGAGCTCCCTGTTTCCTGAACAGGTAATGCCGGGTTCTCACCAAACGCTTTTCGCACAGCCGAAGCAGCCACTTTACATTGAAAGTCTATGTGGCCGAGCATCTTGGCGCAGCGCGTCCGCAGCAGTTCAAGCAGCGCGGCAGTGAGTGGCAGCTGTTTTCCGCGCCCGCGTCGCCTCCGAGCAGCGACTGTCGAAGCTCGATTTGACCTGCTTCTGCTGCTCGCCGCGTCGCAGCAACCAATCGGGAGAGCCTCTGCTATGTGATGACGCAACAACAACGGGACTTTTTTTGGACTTTTCAAACTTACAC